>CAUYLG010046381.1:0-10687 GCA_963573385.1 Cacajao melanocephalus
GACAGGAACAGAACCTGACGGATTGTCTTTTGGTTACCCAGTGGAGGCTGCAAATGCCCCAGACTGCTATTGATAGAAAAGAACTGAAACAAGCTATTATTCTAGTCTGGACCACCAAGCCACACCTCTGTGGACCAAGAAACATGCTGTACAGCGAGTGCAGAATGTTTGGCAATGGGCTGAGAGGTATCCTCCTTAAAGTAATAATTTGATAAGGAAGCAGAGCAGTCAACCGAAACACTGATTGTCTAAAATCGAGGGAGACAAAGGCATGAAGGGCTGATTTCCACTCCTTCACCAGCGTGTGCCCCACTCCACACAAGTGGAGCTAAAGGACTGTCCCTGCTGGACTTTCGATCATTTTCCAGTGGATCTGGGGATAAGGGGGTGGGGAGGATGCTAGTCTAATGACTGTCATTTTGGTTTTGCTGTTGTTGTTGGATTTTTTTGCGACACAGTCTTGCTCTGTGGCCCAGGCTGGAGTGCAATGGCACAATCTCAGCTCACTGCAATCTCTGCCTCCTGAGTTCAAGTGATTCCCCTGCCTCAGCCTCCCAAGAGGCTGGGACTGCAGGCCCCCACCACCACACCCACCTAATTTTTGTGCCCGACTTGCAGAAATCAGCCAACCTACCCCTATGGAATAAAAAACAAGAGAGTGCAGGAACCAAGTCTGGAGGCACACAGAAATAAGGGCATGATAACGGGGAGACTGCAGTCCTAGATTGTGCCTTCCAGCTAGCACTACAGACCCAGCATCCTGGCCCACCACCACAGACTCAGCCTCCAGGTCTGCCCTAGTGCCACATCAGTCCCCATGAACTCACGCTCCAGGCCCTTCCCAGTGGACCTAGTGATGGAACCCATCACAGCACCTGGCTGACACCTGCAAACCTAAGTTCAAGGCCCACTCCAGTGCCAGTTCAGCACCCATGGACACAGGTCTCAGGTCCCATCTCTGGATACAGCCGCTGACCACCCTTGAACCACACCACATGGCCTGCCGACAATCTGTAAACAGACTGATTGGTGAAGAGCGTTCCCTAACAAAGCCAGTCTGTAAAGACTGGAATAAGTCCCTGCTTCTTCAAAGCACACATTCCAACACATTGCCACAGGCTGCTGAGCAATCAGGGAACGATGACAGCACCAAAGAAACAAAATAAAGTACAAGTAACTAACCCTAAACTGAGAGAGATTTACGAAAGCCTGACAAAGAATTGAAAATACACATCTTAAAGAAGCTCAGTCAGCTACTAGAGAATACAGACAGACAACTACGTGAAGTCGGAAAAACAATATATGAACAAAATGAGAAGTTTCATATACACACAGACACCATACTCAAGAACCAAGCAGAAATTCTAAAATTCAACAACAGAATATCTGAACTAAAATACTCCACAAAGAATGTCAACAGCAGAGTTGATTAAGCAGAAGAAAGAATCAGTGAGCTTGAAAACAAATCATTTGAAAATACCAAGTCACAGGAAGAAAAAGAAAACAAAGAATGAAAAAGAAGGAAGAAATCCAACAGTACCGATGGTTACCATGAAGGAAAACAATATATGCATTATGGTGGACCAAGAAGCATCAGAGAAAGTCAAAGGAACAGAATGTGTAATTCTGAGAGAAGTAATAAAAGATAATGTCCTAAATCTGGATAGAAATAGACATCCATAGTCATGAGGCCCAAAGAACCATAATCAGATTAAATATGAAGAGATCTTCACCAAGACAAATCATAAACAAATTCACAAAAATCCAAGGCAAAGAGAATTCTGAAAGCAGCAAGAGAAAAAGAATGTACAAAGGATACCCTATAAAACTACTGAAGACTTCTCAGTGGAAAACCTACAGGTCAGGAGAAAGTGGAATCATACAAAGTATAAAAAGGAAATAAACCCTTGCCAACCAAGAATACCACACCTGGCAAGTCTGTACTTCAGAAACGAAAGAGCAGGCTTGGCGCAGCAGCTCACGCCTGTATTCATAGCACTTTGGGAGGCTAAGGCGGGAGGATCACGAGGTCAGGAGTTCGAGACCAGCCTGACCAACATAGTGAATCCCCATCTCTATTAAAAATACAAAAATTACCCGGGCATGGTGTTGCATGCCTGTAATCCCAGCTACTCAGGAGGCTGAGGCAGGAGAATTGCTTGAACCTGGGAGGTGAAGGTTGCAGTGAGCTGAGATCATACCACTGCACTCCAGCCTGGGTGACAGAGACTTAGTCTCAAAAAGAAAAAAAAAGAAATAAAAGAGAAAGAAAAAAGAAATGAAAGAGCAGTAAAGACTTTATTAGACAAAGAAAACTTGTGGGATCTCATTAGCATTTCTTGCCTTATAATCTGAAAGAATAGTACACTAGATACATGAAACCATATGAAAATATAAAAGTGTAGTTAAAGTAAGTACATGGTCAACTTCAGAATATTCTAATACAATCAAAATTGTGTATAAATTACTTATATCATTAGTACAAAGGTTAAAAGACAAAAATATTTTTAAATGATAGTAAAAACAATTTGTTACCAAATATGAAACACAAAATGATATAAATAATGATGTCAAAAACAAAAAATAAGGCAGGGATGGAAAAGTGTCGAGTTTTTCTTTATGTCATCAAACGTTACGTTGTTATCAGTGCAAAATAAAGTTAAACATGAAATCAACACACAAATTCAGTAGTGTTTTTATACACTAACAAGTAACTATCTGAAAAACCCCATTTGTAATAGCCACAAAAAAATGCTTAGAAATAAATTCAAAGTGTTACAGCTCTTTTAGAATTTGTCTAGCAGGCTTTCCGGTTTTTGCTGGAAAGTCCCTAAAAAAAAAAAAAGAAATAAATTCAAGCAAAGTGGTAGCTGGGTTTCCTTCTGATTTGGTCTTGCGGTTTCTCTGTGTAGAGTGACTATAAACTCTAGCTTTGCCCTGATGGGGATCCAGGGGATTTCATCATGGATGTTCACAAGAAACTTCTTTTATCCCGCCGGACTGTCTAATGCCTAATTAGGTATTCATCTTATAGGTGTCCCTTCCACAAGAAAATTACTTTTTCTGGCAGATGACTCTGTGGTTCTTGTCTGACCCATGTTGTTTAAAGTTATACCTACTCTTTAGGAGACAGCCACTCTTTAAGAGAGCCAAGACTGGGAAAGATGTTAGGTTCAGGTGTGTTAGTTAGGGTAAACACAGAGGAAGTAACACAACAAAACACAGGCAACACAGCAGTTGTGTATTGCTTACAGATTCCAGAGAGAAGAGGACAGCACACTTCGTAGCACTTTGAGGAAGTGGGGAGCCATTCAGTACAACTACACTAACCGATGTGTGGGAAGCCAAGATAGAGAGAGAGGATCCGTGGGACTACGCCTTTATAAAGGTCATGGGCATTATACCATAGCCTTTCCCACAGGGACTGTGGAAGACAACACCAGCAAAGAAGGTTCACACTGCTCTGTTGTGAACCATTAGGTTTTACTATAGTCAGCTTCTGTGGGATGTGTTGGGTTTTGGGTCATGGAGATGAAGAACAAATGTGCTTTACCAAAAACAATTGAACATGGAAAGGAATTATTAATTGGACAAAAGAGGCTGTGGTATGATAGGGTTTTAAACAACTTACATCAGGCCTAAAAATGGATGTCAGTGCAGCAACTCTTTTAAATAAATTTATGACAGAGCCAAAAGATCTAAAAATTGTGAAATGTTGATGAACGAAATGGAAAGTGACACAAATAAATGGAAAGACAGTAGATGTTCATGGATTAGAAAACTCAATATTGCTTAATCATCCATACTATGATTAAACAATATTGATCTATAGATTCAATGCAATGCCTATTAAAATTCCAATGACATTTTCCACCAAAATAGAGAAAACAATTCTAAAATTTGTATGGAACCATAAAAGACCTCAAATAGCCAAAGTGCTCTTAAGCAAAACAAACAAAAGAACAAAGATAGAGGCATCACACTACTTGATTTTAAAATATATTACAAAGGTATAGTAATCAAAACTCAATGGTCATGGTATAAACAAAGATAAATAAATTGACGGAAATAAATAGTAAACACAGATATAAGTCAATGTATTTACAGTAGACTGATTGCAACAAAGATACCAAGAACACAAAATGGAAAAAGTACAGTCTCTTCAATATATGATACAGAGAAAAGTAGATATTGACATGCAGAAAAATGAAGTAAGACCCTTATCTCACATCATATGTAAAAGTCAACTCAAAATAAACTGAAGATTAAACATAAGCCCTGAAATTGTAAAACTACTGGAAGAAAACATAGGGAAAAATCTTCATGACGTTGGTCTGGGCAATGATTTCTTGGCTATGACCCCAAATGCACAGGCAACAAAAGCAAAAATAGGTGAGATTACATCAAACTAAAAAGGTTGCACAACAAAGGAAACACTGAAGAGAGTGAAGAAACAACTACAGGATGAGACAGAGATCAACATGCAAAAGATCCAAGATTTTGGTTAATATCCAAAGTACACAGAAACTCAAACATCTCAACAGCAGGCAATCAAATAATCCAATCAAGATGGACACATGGGCAAGGGGCCTGAATAGACATTTCTCCAAAGGAGACATAGAAGTGGCCAATGGATACATTAAAAAGTGCTCAACATCACTAATCAGGGAAATGCAAATCAAAACCAGAACTATCACTTCACACCTGTAAGAATGGCTACTATCAAAAAGACAAAAGATAACAAGTGTTGATGATGATGGGGAGAAAAAGGAATGCTGGTACACTCCGTGGAAATGGAAATTAGTACAGCCATTATGGAAAACTGGATGGAGATTCCTCAAAAAACGAAAAATAGAACAAACACATGATCTAACAATCCCACTACTGGGTGTACATCCAACAGAAATTACATCAGTATGTTGAAGAGATAGCTTCCCTCCCATGTGCACTGGAGCATTATTTACAATGGTCAAGACAGGGCATCAACCTAAGTGTCCATCAATGGATGAAAAGGTAAAGAAAATGTGATACACAGACACAATGGAATACTATTCTGCCTTAACAAAGAAAGAAATTCTGTCATTTGTGAAAGCATGGATGAACATGGAGGATACTGCACTAAGTGAGATAAGCCAGGCACAAAAGACAAACACCTCACCATCTCACACATGTGGAATCTGAAAAAGTTGACCTCAAAGAGGTAGAGAGTAGAATGGTGATTACCAGGGATGGAGTTGGATGGTGAGTTGGGGAGATGTTGGTCAAGGATACAAAATTTCAGTTAGACCGGGGGAAAAATTCAAGAGATGTCTTGTGGGGCATGGTGACTACAGTTAATAAAGTAATGTGCTGTACAGTCCTTCCTTCTACTCACAGGGAATATATTCCGTGGAACAAACTCTGCACATACCCAAGTCCCTGATATAAACTGGGATAGTATTGCATATAAGTCAGGCACGTATGCTTTAAATCATCTCTAGATTACTTGTAATCTAATACAATAGACATGCTATGTAAATAAGTGCTATACTACATTGCCTTTTATCTACTTTTACTGATGTATTATCATTTTTATTGTTTTTTCTACATATTTTGATATGTGGCTTTTTGCAACCACGGATGCAGAAACCACAGATGAGAGCCACAAAACCCACAGATGAAAGGGCAAAGAGGGCTTATCCCAGGGCTCTGTATCCATACAGCTGAAAATAACTAAGAACAGATTTTAAGTGTTCTTACCACAAATACATGATAAGTATGTGAAATAGCTTGATTTAGGCATTCCGCAATACATACATATTTCAAAACATCATAGTGTACGCCGTAAATACATAAAATGTTTATCTGTTAATTAAAAACAAAACAATTTTTTAAAATAAGAGTGCACCTGCTGGACACTCCTCCTCCTTGAGGCTGTGCCTCTGTTGCTGTGGGGCCACTGTCAGCTGGGGAACTTCATCCTGCCGGTCGCTGGGACAGTCAACTTTGCCCTGTGGGGACAAAGCATAGATGGGCATGAGTGGCTGTTAGACCTCACTTCTCCCAACCTCTGTCTCACATTCCCTTCACCCCAAGTGACAAAACCCATCAGAGCTTAGACCTTTTTTCCAGCTGCAAACCTTCATTCTTTTGCATCTGTGTTTGTCCCTTGGCCTGTTAGGGCAGATATTTTCTATAAAGAAAAACACCTCTGTATCCTTTCCTCATATTATAACATAAAATACCTTTACCTCAGAAAATGTGAGCCAGAAGAGTTATTTCTGGTTTTTTGATAGAGTTTTGCTGTTGCCCAGGCTGTAATGCAGCGGCTATTCACAGGTGGATAGCAACTATTCACAGATCAGAGTCCACTATAACCTGGAACTTCTGGCCTCAAGTGATCTGCCTCAGTCTCCCGAGTAACGTGGATAACAGGCACATGCCACTGTGGTTGGCAAGAAAAGACTTTACATGATTTTAAGAAAAATCCACATGAGACCTTCAAGCAGAAATAGCATCTAATATATTTAGTTTGACCAAGTATCTACTTGACCAGTGTGTGAATTATGTCTCTCTCACACACACAAACACACAGACACACACATAAACATACACATTTTTACAAATGAAGGCTATAATATTTATAACCTTAATGAAAGTCAGGATGTAGCATCAAACATTAAGTCATTAATTTCTGCTTTATGAAGGACTTTGACAAGCTGTTCCCACTAAATATCAAAGTATCACAGAAAAAGATGAAACAGCAGTTCAGGGATTCTTGCCTTGATCTCCGTTATAAATGGCAAATAGACAACAACTGGAGAAATCGGAATAGAGGCTGCGTATTAGATAGTGGTAATGTGTTGACATTAATGTCCTTGTTTGTAGAAAGTACACACTAATGAAAGAATTCAATAATGGCATTCACCATGTCAAGAGCTAATATTCAAATGGTTTCTTTGTATATTTTTTTAACTTTAACTTGGGAGCAGTTTAAAGCATAAAATTAATTTAATTGTAAACTTAAATTTCATTACATTTAATCTAATTTTGCTCCTGAGCAAAAACAAAATGGTTACAATAAAAGCTACTTATGTTGGGCTCAGTTCAACTGCCGGGATCTAAACAAGACAAAATGTAGCCTTATTCCACATCAAAGCCTGTCAAGTAGCTGTTGACAGTGAAGTTAAGGTGTGTTTCCCAAATCCTTCCTTCTCAGGCTGGGCTCCTTCTAGGTTCAGGCAATGTCTCCATCTCCTTTCTCTGCTTCCACAGTCTTACTCCCTCTCGTCCAACGAAGTGTTTGTTAGGTTGGGTTTTTTTCCCCCTTTCTGAAGACCAACTTTTCATTTTGTCAATTCCTTTTTTTTTTTTTATGTTTTTCTTTGACACGGGGTCTCCCTCTGTCATCCGGTTGAAGCGTAGTGGTGTAATCTCTGCTCACTACAACCTCTTCCACAGTCCATTTCGTCAATTCTTTTTGTGGTTTTTATTCTGTTTCCTTGATTTATGTTCCTCCTTATTACTTTGGTTTAAATTTACACTTATATTTTATAATTGATTAATGTACAGCTTCTGGCCATAGATTTCACATTTTTTCTTTGACAGCTTTAATGAGACACAATTCACATAATAATTACGATTATTCATATAACTCACCCATTTAAAAGACTGTAAATTTCCATAGTTTTTAATACACTCATAGCAATGCAATCATCACTATAATCAATCTCAGAATATTTTCATCACTCCAAAAAGGAACTGCATATCCTTCAGTAGTAACTCCCCATCTCCCCAACCCCCAGTTCTTCACAGAAACACTGAAAGCTGGATATTTCACCTCAGCACTGTTAGCCACTTCCCACCAATTTTGTGTTTTATTGTCATTATGATTTTTATTATTATTTTGAGACGGAGTCTCGTTCTGTAGCCCAGGCTGGAGTGCAGTGGCGCGATCTCAGCTCACTGCAACCTCTGCCTCCCAGGTCCTAGTTTAAGCAATTCTCCTGCCTCAGCCTCCTGAGTAGCTAGGATTACAGGCACATAGCACCACAGCCACCTAATTTTCGTATTTTTAGTACAGACAGGGTTTCACCATGTTGGCCAGGCTGATCTTGAACTCCTGATCTCGTGATCCACCTGCCTTGGCCTTCCAAAGTGCTGGATTACAGAAGTGAGCCACTGCGCCCGGCCATCATTATTATTTATTTTGAAATATTTTACCTTCCCTTTTGGTTTCTTCTCTGAACCACAGATTTTTTAGAAATGTGTTCAGCCAGGTGCGGCAGCTCATGCCTGTAATCCCAACGCTTTGGGAGGCCGAGGCGGGCGCATCACGAGGTCAGGAATTTGAGACCAGCCTGGCCAACTTAGAGAAACCCTGTCTCTGCTTAAAATACAAGAAAAATTAGCTGGACGTGGTGGTGGGAAACTGGAATCCCAGCTATCAGGGAGGCTGGGGCAGGAGAATAATGTGGACCTGAGACACGGAGGTTGCAGTCAGCCGAGATCGTGCCACTGCACTACAGGCTGGGTGACAGAATGAGACTCTGCCTTAAAAAAAGAAAAAAAAGAAAGAAAAACTGAGATCTAAAAGGTTTTTTACATCCACATAACCCTATGTATTGCCTTTAAGGTCTTTTGATAATCACTTTGGTTAAATGAGTGTGGAAAGTAAGAGTTCCTCTTCAAAGTTTCCTTTCTTGTTAAAGAATAAGTGTGCTAATAACTCTTTGTTAAGCCTCACCCTATGTAGCTATTAGACATGCTTATAGGCACATAGCACATTCTCTGTATGCTTATCGGTACATAGTACATTCTTTGTCTTTGTACTTTAACCAACATATCTGTGTTGGATGTACTCACAGGCATGTTATAGTTTGCCATTGTTTTTACCTGTTTAAAAAAGTTTTTTTGTTTTTTTTTTAAGATGGAGTCTCCCTCTGTCACCCGAGATTACATCGCTGCACTCCAGCCTGGTAACAGAGCAAGACTCCGCCTCAAAAATATATGTGTGTGTGTGTGTGTGTGTGTGTGTGTGTGTGTGTGTGTCTGTGCTTTTCTCCCGTGCACCTGTCTTATGTCAATTTAATTCTCAGATTCAGCAAAAAAACAAAACAAAAACAAAAAACCCAACCTTTAAAGATAAGCCTAGCTTCCCTCCATGACTCTCAATGGGGACTGTACCCAAACATCCTCCAGGCCAACAATACCACAACCTGTGGCCTCGCACCTCCCTCCAGCACGGCCTCTGTGGAGGAGGGGAGGCAAGGGTGGTGAGACCTCAGGCCTCCCTCATGCCACCTCCTAGTAGTGACATGATCCCTGCTGTCACCTCTCCCACCACACTGTGGGCTCCAGGGAGCAGGACTCACATGGGGCTCGTTGTCCTCACTGGCTCCAGCAGACTCCAGGCACAGGTGTTCCCAGAGTAAAGGGCTCACTGTCTACTTCCTGGGTGAATCCCTTTCCCCCTAAGCCCATAACGTGAGCGCAGTCATGGTCTCGGTCACCGCCTAAGGACAGGCTCCAGGCTGTGGCACAGGGAGGGGACCCCAAAGGGCCCTGTGGACTCTGCTGAGGAACCATAGGAGCTCCCAGAGGGCCAAGTGCAGGGCAGAGATCTGGAGAAGCAGCTGCTCAGAGAACTCTAGCCATGCAGAGGCACAAATATGGCTGCTATTATATAGAAGGGAGGCCAAAAATGCTAGAGATACTGCTCCTGAATCTCATTTTTGCCACTTGTAAAACAGAGAAAACAACCTTCCCTCCTCTCCCCGGGTCGTTGGGAAAATCCACCACATGAAGATGTGCAGTCTCTGGCTGGGAGCAGGACACCAGCTGCCCAACAGCACAGGCTCGGGGCATGGCACTGTCCCCACTGTCCCCATCTCCAACCTGGAAGCTAGAGCCTCGCTGCCCTGCCACTCCTAGATACAGGACAGAGGACCAGAACTGGGACTGTGGCCCCTCCATAGAGGCTGGGTGAGCATCCATCTGGGGACCATGTGGATGGAGACCCTTCCTGCTCACTCCTCAAATTGCAGCCAGGGTCAGGCACCTACCAGAATGACAACTGGAAGCGAGGCAGGTAAACCAGGTTGTGACCCTGCAGTGCCATCGCTGTCCTCGCTTGAAGTCTGGCTTCTCTGTTCCTCCATGGCCCCTCCCCATGGTGCTCCACCCCAGTCTTCAGAAGCATCTGCCCCAAGTTCAGGGAGCCCATACCAAGGTGCAGGTAGGAGCAGGTGCCGCCTCTGCTGCGTGGAGGACACATATCCTGAGGGTCCAGTCAAGAGTGACTGACACCAGCCCTGAGGATACGATTTGTCCTCCGACACCTGCAAACACAGCTCTCTGAGGTTTACACAGGACTGCTGAAGATTTTTATCTCCTCTTCATTTTACAGGCAGGAGGTGGGGCAACACCAGAGTCACAGAGCTGGAGGCAAGCATGGCAGGGCCCAGCTGTTTCTAGCCTCCAATTCCAGGACACCTTGACAGCCTGAGAGTCCGGGATTCTGAGCCGTCAGAACTTCCAGATTCCTACTTGGAGAAGAATGACCTCCCTCTCTAAGAGATGTGGAAGGACCTGACCCAGAGATTGGGCCAAACCAGCATTGACAGAGCCAGGACCTGGGTCAGGAACTGAGCTCAGCTCCAGGCTCATCTGATGTCATCCTGACAGCCTGAGGCCACAGACCTTATCT
>CAUYLG010046382.1:0-57979 GCA_963573385.1 Cacajao melanocephalus
AATTGTCTCTATTTGCAGACGACATGATTGTATATTTAGAAGACCCCATCATCTCAGCCCAAAATCTCCTGAAACTGATAAGCAAATTCAGCAAAGTCTCAGGATACAAAATCAATGTGCAGAAATCACAAGCATTCCTACACACCAATAACAGACTAACAGAGAGCCAAATCAAGAGTGAACTGCCATTCACAATTGCTACAAAGAGAATAAAATACCTAGGAATACAACTAACAAAGGATGTAAACAATCTCTTCAAGGAGAACTACAGACCACTGCTCAAAGAAATAATAGAGGACATAAACAGATGGAAAAACATTCCATGCTCATGGTTAGGAAGAATCAATACTGTGAAAATGGCCATACTGCCCAAAGTAATTTATAGATTCAATGCTATCCCCATCAAGCTACGTATGACTCTCTTCATAAAACTGGAAAAAACCACCTTAAATTTCATATGGACCCAAAAGAGAGCCCGCATAGCCAAGCCAATTCCAAGCAAAAAAACAAAGCTGGAGGCAATACGCTAACTAACTTCAAACTATAGTACAAGGCTATAGTAATCAAAACAGCATGGTACTGGTACCAAAACAGAGATACAGACCAATGAAACAGAACAGAGGCCTCGGAGGCAATGCCACACATCTACAACCATCTGATCTTTGACAAACCTGACAAAAACAAGCAATGGGGAAAGGATTTCCTGTTTAATAAATGGTGTTGGGGAAACTGGCTAGCCATGTGCAGAAAGCAGAAACTGGATCCCTTCCTGACACCTTACATTAAAATTAACTCCAGACGGATTAAAGACTTAAACATAAGACCTAACTCCATAAAAACCCTAGAAGAAAGCCTAGGCAAAACCATCCAGGACATAGGCATAGGCAAGGACTTCATGACTAAAACGCCAAAATGGCAACAAAAGCCAAAATAGACAGATGGGATCCAATTAAACTCCAGAGCTCTGTACAGCAAAAGAAACAATCATTAGAGGGAACTGGCAACCAGAATGGGAAAAAGTTTTTGCGATGTACCCATCTGACAAAGGGCTAATATCCAGAATCTACAAAGAACTAAAACAGATTTACAAGAAACAAACAAACAAACCCATTCAAAAGTGGGTGAAGGATATGAACAGACACTTTTCAAAAGAAGACATATATGAGGCCAACAAACATATGAAAAAATGCTCATCATCACTGGTCATTAGAGAAATGCAAATCAAAACCACACTGAAATACCATATCACACCAGTTAGAATGGAGATCATTAAAAGATCTGGAAACAACAGATGCTGGAGAGGATGTGGAGAAATAGGAACACTTTTACACTGTTGGTGAGAGTGTAAATTAGTTCAACCATTGTGGAAGACAGTGTGGCGATTCCTCAAGGACCAAGAAATAGAAATTCCATTTGACCCAGCAATTCCATTACTGGGTATATATCCAAAGGATTATAAATCATTCTACTATAAAGACACATGCACAGGTATGTTCATTGCTGCACTGTTTACAATAGCAAAGACCTGGAACCAACCCAAATGCCCATTGATGATAGACTGGACAAGGAAAATGTGGCACACATACACCATGGAATACTATGCAGCCATAAAAAACGATGAGTTTGTGTCCTTTGTAGGGACATGGACAAATCTGGAAACCATCATTCTCAGCAAACTTACACAAGAACAGAAAATCAAACACCGCATGTTCTCAGTCATAGGGAGGTGTTGAACAATGAGAACACATGGACACAGGGAGGGGAGCATCACACACTGGGGTCTGTTGTGGGGGAATAGAGGAGGGACAGTGGGGGGTAGAGACATTGGGGAGGGATAACATAGGGAGAAATGCCAGATATAGGTGATGGAGGGATGGAGGCAGCAAACCACATTGGCATGTAGGTACCTATGCAACAATCCTGCATGTTCAGCACATGTACCCCAGACTCTAAAGTGCAATTATATATATATATATATATATATGGATGCCTACAATAACAAATGAAAACAAAACCCTAGGAATGAATTTAATAAAAAATATGCAAGATGGATGAAGAAGCTTTTAATTAAACACTATTTAAAGACACAAAAGAAGAACTTGAACAAATGGAAAGTCATACCATATTCATGAATAAAGAAATATTACATTATAAAAAGGTAAATTTGTTCTCAAAAAAATTACTAATAAATTTTGTGGAGAAGGTAGGTAAGTTTAAACTAAAGATCATGTAGAACAATAAATAAGTAATATTATCCAAAAAAATTCTGAAAAAGAAATATATCAAAAATGACTAGCCATACAACATGTTAAGGCATATTATAAAATTGCGTTAATTAAAACCTGCATTCTGGTATATTAATAAACAAATAAATCAACAGAATAGAACAGAAAATACTGAAACAGACACATATACCTATAAGAAATATTGAATTTGAGATCTTAGAGGAAGAGATGAACAATTCAATAAATAGCATTGGGACAGCTGAGAAAACATGTAAAAAAATATATGTAGGATCCTTCCCTCAAGTCTTCTACCAAAATTAATTATCAATGAATCAAAGATTTCAATGTAAGAAATGAAGCCATGAAAAGTGTTAGAAGTTAAAAAAAAAAAGTGTAATTTTTGTGAAGGCCTCCATAAGAATAATATAAAACCAACACACAATAATAAAAAGACTGATATTTTCAACTGTATAAAAGCGTAAAAGCTGTCATAAAAATATAAACAACTTCAAAAGGCAAACTACAAACTGGGAAAACATTTTCTGAATTTATACTACAAAAGTCTAATTTTCTTAATAAATGAAACAGTCTGCAAATTAAGAAACTGCAAAGGATATAAACAATAAATTCACCGAAAAGGAAACATAAATGGGTTTTAATAATTGCAAAGACATTGAATCTCACAATAAGAGAAATGCACGTTGAAACCAGGAGATACTGTTTTTTATCTCTGAGATAGCCAAGAATGAAAAATGTTTGGTAAAACAGTATGTTGGCAGGGAGGCAAGGAAATAGGTACTATGTTGGTAGATGAATAAACTGTACAATTTCCAGGGAAGGTTATTCGGGACTATATTGCAAAATTTTAAACTCATGCTGTAAAATGTGGCATATACATACAATAGAAGTACTATGTTGATAGATAAAAAACTACAATTTCCTTGGAAGGTACAATTGCTTGTACCCAGGAGGTGGAGATTATAGTGAGCCAAGATCATGCCACTGCACTCCAGCCTGGCAACAGAGCAAGACTCTATCTAAAATATAAATATATATATGCCAGGTGTGGTGGCGCACACCTGTAATCCCAGTTACTTGGCAGGCTGAGGCAGAAGAATATCTTGAACCCAAGAGGCAGAGGTTGCAGTGAGCCAAGATCACTCCAGCCTGGATGAGAGAGCAAGACTCCATCCAACAACAAAACAAAAACCCACAATGGGATATGACCTTATACCTGTTAGTATGGCTATTAACAAAAAGACAAGAGACATGTTGGCAAGGGTGTAGAGAAAGGAATCCCTTGTACATTGTTGGTAGTGGTAAATTGGTACAGTCATTATGGAAAACTGCATGGATGTTCCTCAAAAAATTAAAAATAGAACTACCATATGATCCAGCAACCCTTCTGCTGGTTATATAGACAAAGGAAATGAAATCAGTATTTCATAGAGATATCTGCACTCCCATGTTCACTGCAGCATTATCTACAATAGTTAAGACATGGAAGCAACTTCAGTGTCTATCGATGGATGAATGGATAAAGAAATCGTGGTATGTGTACACAATGGAATACTACTCAGCCTTAAAAAAGGAGATACTCTCATTTGAGACAACATGATTGAAGCTGAAGGACATTATAGTAGACGAAGAACCCAGACACAGAAAGAAAAATACTGCATGATCTCACTTATATGTGGACTCTTTAAAAAGTCAAATACATAGAAACAGACAGTAAAATGGTGGTTATCAGGGGCAGGAAGGAGGAAAAAATGTGGAGAAATAGGTCAAAGGGTAAAACCTTGCAGCTATATAGGATGAATACATCTACAGATCTTAAATGTACAGGGTTAGGGCTATAGTTAACAATATTGTATAGTACACTGAAATTTTGCTGAAAGAGTAGATTCTAAGTGCTCCTACCACACAAAAAAAGGAACTACGTATGGTGAAGAATATGTTAATTTGCTTGCCTGTAGTAATCATTTCACTCTGTATGTGTATATCAAAACATCATGTTGTAACACCTTAACTATATATAATATAGATATAAAGAAAATTAAAATATAATATATGAATTTATTTATATTATATATTTATTTGTTACACCTATTTATTTTAATTTTCTTTATATCTATATAATAAAGACATGTAGCTGTAATGTAAAGAAAATTAAAATAAGTTTTAAAATCACTTCCCACTTTTTTTTTTTTTTTTTTTTTTTTTTAGACAGAGTCTCATTCCATCGCCAGGCGCCAGACCTGAGTGCAGTGGCGCGATCTCAGCTCACTGCAACCTCCGCCTCCCGGGTTCAAGCAATTCTCCTGCCTCAGCCTCCCGAGTAGCTGGGATCACAGGCACGCGCCACCATGCCCAGCTAATTTTTGTATTTTTAGTAGAGACAGGGTTTCACCACGTTTGCGAGGATGGTCTCGATCTCTTGACCTGCTGATCTGCCCGCCTCGGCCTCCCAAAGCGCTGGGATTACAGGCATGAATCACGGCACCCGGCCCCCACTTTTTTTAAAAAAGACATTATGCTACATGAAATAAGCTGACCACAAAAGCACAAATACTGTATGATGTTACTTACATGAGGTACCTAGAGTAGCCAACTTCAGAGGGACAGTAAGTGAAATGGTGGCTGCCAGGGGCTCGGGGACGGAGGAATGGGGAGTCAGTCTTTTGATGGGTATGCAGTCCAGTTTGGGAAGATGAAAAAGTTCTAGAAATGGAAGGTAGTTACGGTTGCACAACAGTGTGAATTACTTAATGCCACTAAAGCATACACTTAAAAATGTCTAACACAGTAAATTCGATATCATATATATTTTACCACAATAAAAATAAATAAAGAGAAAGAAAGCATAAATAATACACAAAGAAGAGTGAATTCTACAGTCAGTTGTGCTAGGCCTAAATCCTCGCTCCTCCCTTTAATAGCTCTGTCACCTGACACAAGGTACTTAACGTTTCTAAGCCTCGGTTTCATCATCCACGAAACAGTAGTAATAGTACTGCACTGAGTTGTTTTGAGGCACATACAGGGCTTAGAATAGTGCCTACCATATTATAAAAGCTTGATAAGTAGTACTTTCTTATTTATTGTTATCATTAGCAGTAATTGAGCACCTCTAACATCTGGGCATTATGACAAGCATTAGGAATACAGAGATGCAAAGGACGGGTTTCTGCCTTTAAGAACCTCATCACTTAGTAAATGGGCCCTTAACTGATTCTATCTTCACTCAGGCCCTCTCTGCAGGGCAAATGTTGAAAAGTCACAATAGATGCACCCCTCAAGAAGAAACACAGGAGACTCAACCAGATTGAAGGTCTAAAGTACGTTCTATTGATTAGACCTGTCTGAAATAGAAGGGGCTAGCCTGAAAAGTAGTGAGGTCGTCTGGATAACGACTCACCAGGCATACTGCAGAGAGACTCAGAGGTTGGACTATGAGAGCACTACGGCCCCACATGGCTCAGAGAGTCTGTGATGCTCTAGGGTGGGGGCCAAGGACTGGACTATAAGCAGCTTGGCTGGGGAAAGACTCCAGAGGGTCAGCCTCACCGACATCTCTGCTTCACGACATCATCCAAATTCCCACCAGCAGGAACCCGAAGTGTCCGTATGTCAGGTGCGGATTCAAGTTCAAAATGACAGACATGATTTCCACATAGATGAATGGAGATGAACCAAGGCACAATGATCCCTGGATAGCAGACAGAAGGGTAAAAAGGCCCGAAGAGAAGGCCAGCACTGCGTTTTCCTGGGCCAGGACATGCTCCAGGATGCAGGCCTTGGATTAAAACTGCAGCAGCATGCACAGCTGAAAACCTGAAGAAAATACCCCAAGGCCAACTGTGAGTCCAAAGAGGGTACCCTACGCCCCAGATTCAGGACATCACAGCTGGGCCAGCAACCAGAGGAATCTGAAAGCTTAGTGTTGAAGGAGAGGAAAAAGAGGTCTCTTTCTCGGAGGTTTGAGAGTGTCCTGCACAAAGACAGAAAGAAAGACAGGACTCCCTTTTCAGTCTCAGAACATTATTGGCAGTCAAGACGTCAACTGCAGCATCCACTTAGGGCTAAGGATAAGGAAGGGCAGGGCGATATTCCCTACATGGTCTGCAACCAGGCAGCTTTCCTGAGGGTCTCAGAGGAATGATAGTGTGGATCCTGTTTTCTAGAGATCCTGAATTCCTTTCTTGGAGTGCAGGGGTGACGGGAATAGCAATGTGGTCAGGGAAGGCCTCACTGATACAGTGACATTTGAACAAAGACCTGAAGGTGGTAAGGGGCAAACATACAGAAACCTGGAGAAGAGCATGCCAGAGGGAAGAGCAAGTCTACAGGGCCAGAGGCAAAGCGTACCCAGCACATGCGAGGCGCAGCAAGGAGCCCGTGCAACTGGAAGAGAGAGAGATGGGGAGAGCTGTGGGCAGACCGGGAAGATACGCGGTGGGGCAGGTCTCAGACCCTGCTGGGCTCACAGGCCGTGTTAAGGCTCTAACTTCTACTCTCAGTGAGATGGGAAGACACTGGAGGGTTTTGAGCAGAAGAGTGAGACACCCTGACTCAGCTTCTAAAGGGTCTCTTGAGCTTCTGAATTGAGAACACATTCCAGGTAGGGCAGCATGACCACCTGTGTCAGTTAGCAGGCGGCTGTGACAGCGATCCAGGAGAGGGGCGACAGTCGCTTGAACCACGCGGGTAGCAGTGGAGGTGGCGAGAAGCAGACACGTTTTGAAGACAGAGCCAACAAGATTTGCTGACAGATTGGATGTGGGGAGTGAAAGAGAGGTGTCAAGAATAATGCTGAGATTTTTTGGCCAGAGCTATTAGAAGGATGCTGTTGTCATTAACTGACATAGGGAAGACTGACGAAGGAGCGGGTTTTGGGAAGGAGATCAAGAATTCGTATTTAAATGTGTAATGTTTGATGTGTCTCTCAGACATCCATGTGGACACATCTCATAACAATTGGATGGACACGTGTAATGGTCAGGAGGAAGGTCAGCTATATGTTTAGAAGTCATCTATGTTGGGTGGTATTTTAAATCTGGACCCTGGATATGTGATTATAGGTAAAGAAGAGGACTTAGGACTGCACCGTGGGTATCCAAGGCTCATAGGCTGGTTGAGGAGAGAAAATTAACAAAAGCCCAGGAAGAAGTTAGCAATGAACACCAGGAGAGGGTGTGTCCTGAAAGCCAGGTGAAAAGGTGCCTGTCCATGTCAAGGACTCCTTAGGTCAAGTACCTCAAGATGAAAACAGAGAGTCGACCACTGGATTTACCAATGGGAATTCCTTTTATGATCTTAGAAGAATTTTGGTAAAGTGAGGGGAGAGGAGAGCCTCATTAAAGAGGGTTCAAAAAGAATAGAGGTAGCCAAATAGTGCAAGGAAAGTTTCTCTTTATAAATGTATTCCAACTAAGAAATGAGGAAGGAATGACAGGATTAGAAAGCAGTGTTTTATAAGCCCCTAATGAAACATCATGAAATGATCTCAGCAGGAGTTAGCCAACTATGGCCCTTGGGCTATATCTGGCCTGCTTGCTTTTGTAAATAAAGTTTTATTGGAACGCATCCATGTCCATTGAGTTATGTATTGGCTGTGGCTGCTTCTGAGCTGCATTGGCAGGACTGAGTAGTTGAAACAGAGACCACATGGCTCACAGACTGAAATAATTACTGTCTGGCCCTTTGCAGAAAATGTTGCAAACCCCGATCTATGTAACGGGTGTGGGTTTGGAGGAAGTGAGACCCCAGAAGATGGGCAGAGAGGAGAGGGCAGGGCAAGTCAGAAGGGGAAATAAAGTGAGTAAAGGTTGAGGCGTAAGGGGAAGCCTCTTCCACAGACTTCTAGTGTGTTTGTGCCAGAAGAGGCTAGGAAATGATGTAGGTCCACCCTCCACTGCCTCACTGTGGACTGTTTCCTGTGGGCCTTCTCAATAGCATCTGGGCCCACAGCTAAAGAAGGGAGCCCCTCTCCTTCAAGGTGCAGGTGGCATCCTCAGAGAGATCCACTTTGCACACAGAGGATGGAAACACTCACCCCTACCTGCATGACTCCTGTACCACCAGATGTTTCAATGAGGGCAAGCCCTCGGCCTGCCTCTCCACCCAGTATCCCTGTCCTCTGAGCTCTGCACGGACCTCTCCTAGCTGACTCACGGTGGATAGCCTTGATCTAGGGTGATCCACCCAGGCTCCAAGGAGAATGGCTTTTAGGAGACTTTGGGGTCCCCTGATATCACATGAGCATTTGGAGTATGCATTTCATCAGTCTGAGTCTATAGCTTTCATCAGATTTTCAAAGGATTCTATGACTACAAAGGTTAATAATACCACACTCAAAGTTTAATAATTTTTTGATGTACTGGAATTAGAAGCAAGTCTGGGGTATAATTACATCTGTCAAGTCTCCTTCAAAAGTCAATATGTGCTCCCCACCCACCAAACTAGATTTTTTCTGGATCAATGAAAGTAAGAATTAAAATTCTTCAATGGCAGGCTGATAGCAGTGCAAATCTCGAGAATCCTCTATCTTTATACGCCGAACAAAAGAGCAAACCTATCAGAAGCTAGTTCCCATGTAATAGCTGACATGACACACTTCACAAGCCATGAAGACTTGGAAAAACAATAAAAATGGGGTGCAATTTCTATCTTTTAATTGAATTATGTTTTATTATCTCTGTTTTTTCCAACTTTTATTTTAAGTTCAGGGGTACATATGTAGGATGTGCAGGTTTGTTACATAGGTAAATGCATGCCATGGTGGTTTGCTGCACAGATCATCCCATCACCCAGGTATTAAGAACAGCATCCATTAGCTAGCTCTTATTCATGATGCTCTCCCTTCTCCCACTCCCCACTCTTCGACAGGCCCTAGTGTGTGTTGCTCCTCCCAATGTGTCCATGTTTTCTCATCATTCAGCTCCCACTTATAAGTGAGAACACACAGTATTTGGTTTTCTGTTCCTGCGTTCGTTTGCTGAGGATAATGGCTTCCAGTGCCATTCATGTCCCTGCAAAGGACATGAACTTGGTCCTTTTTATGGCTGCAGAGTATTCTGTAGTGTGTATGTACCACGTTTTCTTTATCCGGTCAATCACTGATGGGCATTTATGGTACTGATACAAGAAGAACAGATGACACATAGACCAAAGGAACAAATAGAGAACCCAAAAATAAGACTGCACATCTACAACCATCTCATCTTTTACAAACCTGACAAAAACAAGCAATGGGGAAAGGATTCCCTGTTTCATAAATGGTGCTGGGAGAGCTGGCTAGCCACATGCTGAAAATGGAAACCATTTCATTATCTTAATGGTCTGAATGACCTCTACACATTAGCATCGCCCAAGCCCTCACGACTTTACATGCTGTGATGGTGAATATTAGGTGTCAACTTGACTGGATTTAGGAATGCCTAGAGAACTGGCAAAGCATCATTTTGGAGTGTGTCTGTAAGGATGTTTCCAAAGGAGACTGTAGTGTGAGTATGAGCGGAATAGGTGGGGAAAGTGCACCTTTAATGCGGTCAGGCACCATCCAATGGGCTGAAGGCTTGTATGGAACAAAAACAGAGGGAAGATTCTCTCCTGCAGCTGGGATGCACTCTCCCTCCCCTCTTCTTGCACATGAGAACTCAGGCCTCTCCACTCTTTGGATTCTAGAACTTACACCAGCCCCCACCCATCTGGGTTCTTGGGCCTTTCTGGACTGGGCCATGTGACTGGCATCTCGGGGTTCCCACCTTACAGATGGCCTGTCATGGGACTTCTCAGCCTCCATAATCACATAAGCCAGTTCCCCTAATAAATCCCCTTTCATCTATCTATCTATCTCCTGTTGATTCTACCTCTGGAGAACCCTAACTAACATACTTCCCCACCATAGCCATACCTGAAAGGATATGAGATCCAAGGCAATATGCACCATCTATCTCCCACAAATACTTTCTATACTTGTTTAACCAACTTTTACTGGGCTTGAGGCTCTGACATGCCATAAGACAGCAGATGAAGAGGGCCAGCCACAGAGACTATGGCGGTCCCCAGCTAGAGCTCTGCCTGCCACCCTGCCCTCTTCCCTCCCCACAAGAGCTCAGTACAATCCCCTGCTCTCAAACACGCTCAGATCATCTCTAGTTAATAGTTGCTGATTGTTTCTACTGATTCAATCTTTACACAAATCCTATAAGGTTAAGTATTATTCCTATATACATCAAGGAAACGGACACTCAAAGAAAATAAGTCACTGCACGGAGCCACTTAGCTAATAATTGGGAGAGCTAGGACCCAGTCTGAAAGTTGCTACCTTAAGCCCTGCCCTGCAGCACAGACTCCCCGGCTGCTTAGCTCTTGCTCCCCTGACGCCGGACTCACCTACCCATAGGAAATTCTGTCACAGGGACTTGGGCAACTTTATATTTCAGCAACAATTTTTTGGGTGCCAGCAGGCCTTGCCCCACTCAAGGGGGACAGAACAAGACAGAATCTGGGGTCAGAGCTGTGACAGCCACACATGGAACTCAGGCTGTGTTTGTCCCATTCCCCAGGCACCTTCCCCAGGCTGACCCTCAGGCCCTCTGCTCCACTCACGCCTAGCGCAGCCTGCATCATCAAGACCCCTGTTTTGACGTTTCCGAGGTGCTTCAGCCTATGGTTTCAGCCATAAGAAACTGGAGGCAGGCAGAGAAGAAGGGGAGAGAGGGCTGGGAGGAGGTGGCCATGGCAGGGAGGGGCGGTGGCAAAAGCCAGAGGAAGCGGGAATCAGAAGGAAACCAGGAACCAGGATGCCTTCATAGGTTGGGGGTGAGCTCAGGAAGGGGCGCCAGCTTCTCTGTCCAATCCAGGAACAGCTGATCAGCCTAAACCCTTTGAGACCCTGGACCTTCATTATGAAGAGATGGGGCCAATCAGGGGCCAGAGGCAGTGGCTCACACCTGTAATCTCAGCACTTTGGGAGGCCAAGGTGGGCAGATCACAAGGTCAGGAGATTGAGACCATCCTGGCTAACATGGTGAAATCCCGTTTCTACTAAAAATACAAAAATTAGCAAGGCATGGTGGTGCACACCTGTATTCCCAGCTATTTAGGGGGCTGAGGCAGGAGAATTGCTTGGACCTGGGAGGCGGAGGTTGCAGGGAGCCAAGATCATGCCACTGCACTCCAGCCTGGGCAACAGAGTGATTTCAACTCAAAAATAAAATAAAATCCCCAATCTGAGGGCATGCAGAGCACGAGGCAGGTAAGGCAGCAAGGAATGTGCAGGGAGAAAGAATGCTACGTCTCAGCTTACAGGCTCAAAACCACAGTAGCTTTACATCCTCCTGAGCCAGGGGCTGGGAGGGGCAAATCCCCACAAGACCATTCTCCCCCACTCCCGTTCACTCCCTTGGACCTGTATCCATTCAACCAACAGTGATTGATATGCTGCTATATACCAGACATGGTGCTGGGCTCCGAGACAGAGCCATGAACCAATACAAACGCAGTCCCAATCCTTAGGGAACTTTCTGCCTAGGAGACACAGATGCTAAACTAACAAGTAACACACATAAACTGGGTGGGTGCTATAAAACTGTAGAATGCTGTAAGAGAGTGTCATAGAGGAACATAAATTAGATGGACTAGGGTGGGGGTGGCAGTTGTCTGTGAGATAGAAGATCTCATTGAAGAAATGGCAGTTAAATCAAGAACTGAAGAATGAATAGACACTAACCAGGTGAATGGGGAGTGAGAGGATGGGAGATTACAGGGAGAGGAAACAGCATGTGCAAATGTCTGCAGTGAGAAAGAGCGTGGTGTGTTTTAAAGGAAGTCAGAGTAGCTGGAAGGTAGTGGGTGATAGACAGCAATGTAGGCATTGAAACTGGGGGCAGGGGAGGAAGGGTTGGAGCATGCAGGGCACGGACCATGGCTAAAATCTTGGAGTTCAAGCTGAAAGGTAGTATGATCATGTTTACACTTCAAGATCATGCAGGCTTCAGTGTGGAGCTTGGAGCTGTGAAGGGGACCAGAGAAGAAGTGGAGAGATCAGTTAGGAGGCTGTGGTGATTGTGCAAGGGAGATATGAAGATGGTTTCGTTGGTAATGGCAGCAGAGCTGGAGAGAAGAAGACAAGATGGAGAAATACTGAGGGATAAGGTGGACAGGCTTTCATAATGGATCACCTACGGAAGTACAGAGGTACAGGTAGCAACAGTGACTCTTGGACTTGCAGGTGGATGACGATGCCACTCACCAAGACAAAGAAAGCTGGAGGAAAAACAGATCTGGGGACAGAGATCAAGAGTTCAGTTTGGACATAGTAAGTTTGAGATGCTTCTGAGACCACCCCGTGGAAAGATTAAGAAAGCCATTGGATATAGAAGTCTAGAGCTTAGGAGAGAGGTCTGAGCTGGAGGTATAAATTTGGGAGTTGTAATAAATTCTTTGAGTAATGACACACTATGATGGTTGTGAGAACGTGCTTAGCAGACCTCCGAGATACAGGACTCCCTTGACAGCCAAGTTTGGCTTGAGGGCCTCCCAAAGCTTTGCAATCCTCAGATTGCACAGCAGGCAGGGACCCTTGCACTCAACCTACCTTCCCTCAATCTGTCACTCAGGGTTAGACTTGCATGGTGTTCTGATGGCTCTTCCAGCCTTTTCCAACTCCCTCCCCATTACTCTCATCAGTTTTTCCCCTCATAAAATCCATGTACATTTCACCCCATCTTGGTGGCTACTCCTCAGAGGACCCAAGCTAACACAAATCCGAATTTGTTCACATCTTCCTACATCCACACCTTGGGCAGTCACTCCTAATACTAAGTCTAGCTTAGCCATGTGACTTATTTCAGGAATGGAACAATAGGAAATGAGACACAAGCAGAAAACTGAAAAGGCCTCGCTCACTGGAGCATGCCTTCTCTCCTTGCTGTGTTCTGAATGTCTGTATCCTCTCAAAATTCATATGTTGAAAGCTAATCACCATTGTAATGGTATTAGGATGTGGGGCCTTTAGGAGGAGATTAGGTCATGAGGGTGGGGACCTCATGAATGGGATTAGTGTCCTTACAAAAGAGGCCCCAGTGAGCTCCTTACCTTTCCACCATGTGAGGACATGCAAGGCACCACCTACGAACCAGGAAGCAGGCCCTCACCACAACTAATCTGCTGCCAGTGCCTTGCTATCAGACTTCCCAGCCTCCAGAACTGTGAAAATTAAATTCCTGCTGTTTGTGAGCCACCCAGCCTATGGTATTGTGTTACAGCGGCTCAAACAAAGACATTCTTGCTTCTGAAACCTTCTGCAACTATGTGAAGACACCTGGGCTGGCCTCTCTGGGGATGCAAAATCATGAAGAGAGAGGCTCCAGCATCCCAGCTGTCCCCCTGCCCCTGCCTCAGCTGATGACCCATAGATGTCAGTGAGGCTAAACCAGATCATCCAACTCCAGCCAGGCCCGCCTAGGACAAAGGAACCACCAGCCAACCGACAGAATTGTGAGAAATGCTAACTGTTGTTTTAGGCTTCTGAGTTCGGAGGTGATTTATTATAAAGCAAAGCTAACTGCTATAGGAGTGTGGGACATAAAGACGGTATTCAAAGCCATGGGACTCAGCTGGTCTGATCATGGATGTGTAGGTCCTGCCCTCATTCTCCCAACCCAGAACCTTTCCTAGAGTTCTTGCCATTAGCCAGATCTCTTTCTGAACATGTATTTCACACTTAACTGTGTTCTTGGCAACATACTGAGGAGCTGTGGGTATACAGTGATAACTGAAATACAATCTTTACCCTGGGGGGAAAGATGAGAAATGGAGAGATCAGAGAAAACTCTTCTTTAATTTTCTCTAAATTAAAAACTGTTGGATACAAAGTTGGCAGGAATATGAAATCTGCCTGGATTCTGGTACTGCAGCTTCATGGCAACACTTTCTACACAGATACATATACCACACACACACACACTCCGTAGCATTACCACCTTCAGTCAACTCCCCACTTTCTCTGAGAGGAGCTGATGGGTCCTCACTATCACTTCAAAGTCAACTGATAGGGACGTTGTCAAAGTCATAGCTGGGGAGCACAATGACCCCATCACAGGGGAGATTGTACTGCAACAAAGGGAAGGAGAATCGGGATTTGCCAAAGGTTCTGGAGTAGCTTCTTTACTTGTTTATGTATTCAGTAAACTTATCAGTCACCTACTAAGGGAAAAGCATTGGAGACACATAGATAAGATACAATCATCAAGGATCTCAGCACAGGGGAGGCTGATGGTTACAACACTACCTAAGAAGCACAGGGTCAGAGGTAAGCACAGGATGCCAAGGGCGCAAGGAGAAGAACCCAGGACAGCCTGAAGGGATCGAGGAATCGGGATGAGCAACTGTGAGCCAGTCCCCGGGGGACGGGCAAGGGCAGGTCAGGTGTCAGGGCAAAAGGGAGGAAGAAGAGTCACAAATGATGCCCAGATTTCCTTCTTGGGCAACAGGATGGAGGGTGGTACCATTTGCTGAAAGAGGCTATGTGAGAGGAGGACGAGATTTGGGAAATGAAGATGGATTCAGTTTTAGACAAGGTGAGTTAAGATACCATGAGGTGTTGAAGTATAAACATCTAGTATTCCGTTGGAGAGAAACCCTGAAACTCAAGAGAATCCTAGGTTGGAACACCAATTTGGAAGTCACCAGCATACAAACAATGGCTGAGGCAAAGGGAGGGATGTATGGACCATAAAAAGCCAAAAGAGCCAGGGTGGACTGGGAAGCACCTGCATTTAAGGCTCAGTCACTCAGTGCCATCTGGAGGAGGAGCTCCACCAGAGATAACCAGAGGAGAAACTGCCAAGCAGTGGGAGCACTCATGAGACACCACCAAGGTATCCCGGCCTGCTTCTCAGGGCTGGCCCGCTCTCCTCTCGGCAGTCAGTCGATTGTGAATGGCCAGGACAGGAATTAGCACTAAGATGTTACTGATTAGTAACAGATGTCTTCAGAAATATTTGCATTGTAATGAGGGGTCCAGACCTCACAATAATTCTGGCTTCAAAGTCAAGACTGGAGTCAAACTCATGATCTACCACCTATGATCTCAGGTTCTGCAGGCCTTTCTGCTCAACTATAAAACAGAAATGACAATTCCTATACCTCAAAGAGGTGTACAATATATCTAGTTTCTGGCACATGCTGGATGCTCCACACTCAATAAGTCCCTTCAGCTATCCTTCTAACACGGGTTCCCAAACTTATGTGCATCAGATGCCCCTGGAGTGCTTGGCCCCACCCCCAGAGTCATTGGCCCCGCCCCCAGAGTTTCTGATTCAGGATATCTGGGACTGGGCATGAGAATTTGAATGCCTAAAAAGTTCTCAGGGGTGGCGATGTAGCTGGTCCACACCTTGGGACAGGATGTTCTTCCTAAGGACCCCTCCCATGTGAGTGTAACCCCAGACTGGTCTTGTGGCCCCTGAGGTCTGAGATCTAGGGTCTAAGTGCAGGAAGCCAAACGGAAGTGAGGGGCAGGGACACACACAGCCTTCTCCCTCAGCTGTCACCCAAGACATCTCAAAGGCTGGAAGTTGAGTGATTCACATCTCCATGTTTGAACAACTGTGACTCACGGCTCTGAGTGCAGGAGGTAGGCTGCGTTGACTCAACCCTCCCGGAGGGCAGGTAGCAGGGAGGAGGGGAGCAGGTTTTCAGAGTTGCAGCCAGCAGTTCGCAGGGTGGACTGAGAGCCCCTCTGAACCCAGTGAGCCCCTCCCTGGGCTGGGGAGAAGAGAGAGCTGTGGCAGCACTGGAGGAAGGCAAAGGCTATGCAGTCTGCATCCTGGGCAGCATGGGGAAAATAGCCACCGTCCCACATGCAGGAGGCAGAAGGAGGCCTGGGCATCTCTTCCCAGTTTCCGCTAAGTTAACCTCTGTCTGCTCTGGGTTAAGAAGACCCTGAAAAGCAAGAAGAGCAGCCTGGATCTTCCTCAGGAACTCTACTCCTGCAGTACTGCCTGTCCCGTTCCATCCCTCTGTATTCTGTAAACCCAGGGAACCTCCTAGGGCTTCATGGATGCAAACGTCCAGGAAAGCCCAGTAGTGCCAAGAGCCGAAGGAACAGGATCTTCCTCCCACAAAGGCCTGTCCTAGGCATCATCTAATTTATTTCTTAAACATCTCCTCTGAACTCCCGATTTACATTTATAATTTAATTCATCCTACATTCACTACCACACGAGGTACTGAAACTGCAAATATTAATTAATCACAACACTTGACCTCAAAGAATTTTCCCCAATGAGATATAAAATGTGCTGCATTCATTTCATAGTCTCTGAAATACTTCTGCATACAATTTAACTTATTCCTCCTAATAGCCATAGAGAATTGGTGATATAGGTCCTATTTCATTTTTACCACTCTGATCTTCCACTTAAATATTGCCTCCTCAGAAGCCTTCTCTGATGTTGCAATCTAAAATGCTACCCTGTCACTGCCACATCACCCTCTACTAATTCTCTGAATGCCATTCATTATGATCTGATTTTTTTTTAACAATCTACTCTTCTATGTATGGTTCCTCTCTTCCTATAGTAGAATATAAATTCCACAACACTAGGATATTTGGCTGTCTTGTTCACTGCTCTATTCCCAGGATCCAAGTCAGTGCCTGGCCCAGAACACGCACTCAGGACACATATTCAGAAAGAGGGAAGAGGGGAAAAGGAGAGTAGAAGAAAGGAAGGGAAAAGCAGGGAGAAGTTAAGTGATTTTTCACCCAGTGACAAAACTGAGCTCACATCAGGGGCTTTGCCCCCCAAGCCCATGCCCCTTCCTCTCCAGTCACCATGGGAGCTGCTCTGAACCAGGGCTCAGGTTCTGAGGTTGGAAGGCTGACTTTCCTTGACTGGATGAATCTAGGACTCCCAGACTTCAGCATAGAACAGCTCATTAACCCAGTCTGAGATCCAACAAAAAAAAAGGGAAGGTGGAAGTTGGATGTGTGTTCACCTGTCATTGGGAATCCCTTCACTAAGGAGAGGGTGGAACTTTTTCATATGTAGGATCATTACTTTAAGAAAACATCAATCAATGACTAAACAAGTCAAGAGTAACTTTCTTTTCAGAAGCAGAAATGTAAAATGTTCCTCACAGCCTTTTAAATTAAGAACAAAGAATAAAATTCCTATTCAGTAAATACAGCAAACAAAAAAATTCTATTATATAACAAGTTAAGGGTAAGAGGGGGAGACCAGAATAGAGAAAGAGAGAGAAGGGGAGGGAGACAGAATCAGATGACAGTCAATGATCTTAACATGGGAAGGGGCCTCAGGTGACCATTGGCTCCAGGTCCCCTTCTCTGAAAGACAGAGTTATGTGCCTGTGTATTAGTAAGTGGAGACCCAGCAAATTTAAGTGATTTTTCTCACTAGTCATACAGCTAGTATGGATTAGAACAAAACCAGATCCACTATGCCAGGGTCAGAGAATATATAATTTGATAAAAGAAATACTTTCTTAAATATGTAATTTGATAAAACAAATACTTAGAGTTAGAAACCAATCACCTAAGAGAAAGGACTATGTCATTTTCATCCTTATTTTTCCATTCCTTCTGGAAAAAGAACATGTACACATTTGGTTCCTGAGAAAGGGGAAGGAACCCTAAAAGGTACTTAAGAGAGGCACACACACAGATACCTTCTGCAAGATAGCAAGGCACAGAGAACTATTTTGATATCACGTTGCATTTTTGCAACTACAGTGGTATTTTCAACAATAAGAGGTGTGTTCATCAGTGCAGCCCTAGATTTTTTTTACCCAGGTTAGAAATTATATGAAAACTCACAGGGACAGATGCACTCCTGTACCACAGGCAGCTGTGCCCAAGATAGCATCACACCTTCATCCTGGTGCTCCCAGGGGCTGTGCCCTCAGCCCCATTCAGCTGCTGCTGTCACTACTAATCCTATACTGAGAATCTAGAGCCCTCTCTTTTCACCCCAATCACAATCTAGTATTTATGGAGGAAATTTTATTTTTCAACTGTAGTCCACACAGTTACAAAGGCGCTGTGATTCAGAGACTGAATCTTCCAAAGCAATACCACGTGAACATAAATGGAAAGGTGTTTCCTTGGGGGAGCCCATTCTAGAACCTCATTCAGTGCAATTCCTCCAAGTCCATGCATGTATTGCAGATAATAGAACCCTCTTGAATCCTCATGTCAGGGATGAGGATGACATTCATAACACTAGTTTTCCAGGTTACAATGAGAAAGGTACCACACGTCTTTCTTTCTGTTAGGAAGGTACTTCATTTGCACATAAACAACTCTAACCATCTGTTACAACTGTTTATAAAATTGGTTTTGCAAGGGGCTTTTTGGTTCCAAATGGCTTTATGATTTGTAACATGCATAACTGGTCTAGTGGCCTAGTTCCAGGCTCCCGCCATGCTGTCAGCACCAGTAGGACAAAGAACATGTCTCTCTTTCTCCCACTGCCCTACCTCTCACCCCTACCCGCTTCCCCCACTGCTCAGATCATCATTCAGGGCATATTGCAGATGGCTGTTAGTATAGTATTGTATTTCCTGCTTTTCCCAATTCTCCCTCACTTTTTGGGGATGCAAAGTAATATATGCCAGCAACCCATCTACCCATCCCTGACCAGATGAGCTACCCCATTTGTCCAGACCAGAACTGGGCTGAGGCCTGCCCACAGGAGACCAAGGGCAGTCGCTGCTCCACCCAGGAGGTTTCTTCCATGACCCTCCATCTAACTCCTGTCCATCAGCCCCATCTGCCCCGTCTACCCTCCACCAATAGAGGGGAAGAGAAAAGGCAAGGCTCTGCCTAGGATTTACAGAGCACAGAGCAGAAAGCCACCCTGAACTGTGGGACTGCTGAAGCTAGAAAATACCTGCAAGGCATCTTCCCAACCTTCATTTTCAGGCAAATTAAATGAGGCCCAACCAGGTTAGTGGCTTGTGCAGTCACATGGCTTCTTAGTGGGGCTGAGTCAGGTAGAAATGAAGTCTCCCACGCAGTACCCTTTAACTAGCCCACCCTGACCCAATCACCATCCTGCCTCCTTTCCCCTCTGCCACGCTGTTCTTGGTCTGGTAAATTATTGTGCTGCAGGGTAAGTGGGAATGACAGTGTCTAGAATTATCTACATGAGCCTCTATTTTTGCCTTTGTGATAGAGAGGATCTGAGGGACCCAACCAACACATTATCAACTAGGGATGGTCTGGTTCCCCTACGAGTCTACAGAACTACTTCTGGGGAAGCCAAGGAGTGGAAATGCCCTTTCCAATGCAGGTCAAGGTCAGTCTCTGAGACAACTGGATTCCCCTAACTATGCTCTGAGAGAGGCAGACATCAATAACTAAGGTGCAGACAAACCCTGAAAATCAGATGGTGACAGAGGCTCTGCCTTTCCATGAGACAATTCCACCACCCCAGGTAGGATTTATGAGCACAATGGACTGGGATCCAGAGGTGAGATTCCTCTGGTGAGATCTAGGCTGCCAGGCAAAGAGTGGAAGGCAATGAAGTTTGCTTGTTCATCCCTTCCAAATCTCATGTTGAAATATGACCCCCCCCATGTTGGAGGTGGGGGCCTAGTGAGAGGTATTTGAGTCATGGGGGGCAGATCCTTCATGAATGGCTTGGTGCCATCCTTGAGGTAATGAATGCATTCTCTTTCCATTAGTTGCCGCAAGATCTGGTTGGCAGAAAGAGCCTGGCACCTCCCTCCTCTCTCTCTTGCTTCCCTGTCATCATGTAATCTGCACACACCAGCTCCCCTTCCCCTTCCGCCAAGAGTGAACGCTTCCTGAAGCCTTCACCAGAAGCAGGTGTTGGCACTATGCTTTTGTGTATAGCCTGCAGAGCCATAACCCAAATAAACCTCTTTTCTTTATAAATTATCCAGCCTCAGGTATGCCTTCATGGCAAAGCAAAATGGACTAAGACGGACACTAAGCAAGGACATGCTGACAGAAAAAACAGGCAACATAAGAATCAGGCAGGATGGCCAAGCAGACGGACCAATCTACCCCTCTGGAACCAGCCATCACCTTCCAGGCTGAGCAGCTGAGACTAACTGTGAGTCAAATGCTGATCCCATCAACTTCAGCACAAACGGTCAACCTCGTGTACAGGAAGTCAGGTAGCCTGGATTCAAATCCCAGCTCTGCTTCCTACTAGCGGGGTGAACTTGAGAAAGTTAGTTAACTTTTCTGAGCATCAGTTTCCTCATCTATAAAATGGAGATACCTGCTCAATAGGATTGGGTAACAATTATGAAAATGTCTGGAAGCTGCTTGGTATAATATTTGGAAAATACAACAATAAGCAGTCAATCAATGGTAACTACACTTTTTGAGGCTCTGCAGGGACTTAGCTGTCTGGCAGACTCACGGGCTGCAAGGGGGATGGAGGTGTGACTGACACATCCCCAAGAATCTTCATCACTCCCTCACACAAGCAAGGAAGTAAAAAACAGACATTTCTCTCCAATAGGATGCTTCTTGAACATGAGTTTCTCAGTTTGAAATCCAGACATGTAGGATTTTTTTCCTCTTCCTTCTCTCTCACACCTGACATACACTCCCTAGCCTTGAAGGAGTGGAGGAGCTGTGACAGCAATGATCCAATAGCTCAACGTGTGACTGTGTGGCTCACTGTATATCATGCTACCATCAACACAACACTCACAATTCCTGGCAGAAGGACAGCCCCCAGGAGCCCCAGGCTCATAAATACAACCAAGCAGACGGAGGAATAGAAACAGTTCCATGTAAATCACTCTCAGTTTGTAATCCCTGAAGAGTTAGAGCATGAAGCCATACTCCAGGAATGGGCATTTCAGAGGGACAAGTGTAACTGGAGAAAAAGGTATTCATAAAGGAAAGAGATTTGTGTTTGAGAGCTGGATTTTCAGAGGGAAGTGAAAGAAAGTCCATTAGGAATCTGAGTCAGGAAGAACGATGCAAGATTCAAATGACATGAAAGCAACACATGCTGCCTCTTGAATTATCCCTGCCTCTAACCTGATGCAAATACAGTCACTCTTAGGGCAATCGTTTGTCTCTATCTGTATGAGAGTCTTCATTGGCCTCGTGTAATTATTACCAACATCTCTGTCCACTCTCAGAAATGTCCCGGCTTGGACACTCAATCAATCATAAATGACATGATTATACTATACTACAAAGTGGTAAAGAGCTTCTTAGCTGATCAGAAACTTAGCATGTGAGAGAACAGTATAATGGAATCAAACGACAAGAAAACGTCATCTTATTTTAGATGGTAGAAATCGCTGCACCATCCTACAGGACCCATATATTTACAGGGGAAGCTCTATATTTTCCCATTCGTAATTCCTCTTGGAATGGCAAATGGGAAGGTTTTTCCTGGTGTCTACTCCAAATCCCAACCCCAGGAGAGGAAGCCCCTTTTCCTCTGATTCTGAACTCAGTGGAGATAAGATAATGCTCTTATTTAAGCATCAGAAACATCCTTTCCTTTCATGAGAACTCCTCTCTGGGTTCAGCCTGCTCTGCGGAGTGAGCCCTCCTGACTCCCAGCCTTTCCTCTGAGGATGATGTTTCTCTGACACAGTGTGATTCTTACCCAAGAGTAAGTACGAATCAGTGTTCCAACACAATGAACCATTACAACCCCCCAGACCTCGGCCATACACCCACCCGCAGCCCGAATAACCTGCTCTGAGCAGCCGGACTCAGACCCAACAGCAGCAAGTGACATCAATCCCCTGAAGGAAGCTGTGATCTCAAGGGAGACATCGGTGGGTTAGTGTCTCCCATCATTCTCTCCAAGACGTGGGAACAAAGCAAAAAAACACAGAGAACTGGATGTTCCATCCCTGGGAAAGGACGCACAACCACCCTCACGCAAGGAGACTCTAGCCCGATCGAAAAGCAAGTCACCCAAAGCATCCTGGCTTCCTCTGTGCCATTTCCTCCCTCACTCTGAGCCCCAGTTCCCAGCCCTGTCCCAGGAAAGGACCCACACCCCCGCCCCCGCTCTGACCCGCAACTCCGTAGACACCCAGCCCACCCTACTGCAGTCCCAAGTCGCCCCCAAAGGCGCTTGCAGCTTCCTTCACCAAAACTTCACTGTAAGCTCAGCCCCGCGCCTCTCCCTACCAGCGATCCCAGCACAGAACTTCCCAGTGCTGAGGACCCGCGGAGCCGCCTGCTCCCTGAGGCACAGAAGGGCAGCCGGAGGCCCCAGGCTTGCGAAACCCACCCCCGCGGCTCACGCCTGCTCCCAGCTCGGTGCCTGGCTCCCCAGCGGCGCGAGAGCCTTCCCCGCTGCCCGGTGAGAACCCTGCAACCTCAAGCGGGATGCCGCCCTGAGCGCCGCAGCAAGGGGCGCAACACGCACACCCTAAGCGCCAAAGGGTGAGGGGGCTTTCCCACGCCAGGACAATTCCCACGGAAGTTGCTAAGGACTGACAGGGCGTGCAGTGGAAAAACAGAGCGCGTGCAGAGGAGATTCCGAGAAGGTTAGGGCCAGCTACGGATCTCCAAGGTCTACGCATCCCCCCAACAGGTAGCAGCACCGGGGCCGGACCGTGGCGCCGCCGGGGAGTGCGGCGCAGCCCTGCAGGCAGTGGACGCGCGGCGCAAGACAGACGGGTCTTCGACAGCAGGAACCCGGGGCTTACCTTGAATTAATGCAGAGTCCCGCGCTCAGCTGAATGAAGAGGGTGTGCTAGTTATTCCCGAGACATCATTGAATTATTTTAAAAGAGCAGAGGGGTGAGGGAGGGAGGGCGAAGACGGGGGCGGAGAGATGGTGAAATTGAAGGGGGAAGGAGGAATCCACAGAAGGGACGGGGAAGGAAGGAAGGCGGAGGTGAGGGACAGAAACGGAGAACAAAATAAAAGAGAAGAGAGACAATTAAAAAAAAATCTGTCTCCTGCTCACACCGTGGAAAAGAAATTTCTGACAGAAAGAACTCGCATACATGCCCCCCGCAGAGACCACAGACCGGGGGACTAACAAAGGAGGGAAGAAGAGAGCTGTATCCAAACAGCAGAAGACATCGCTGTCCAGACACAGGCAGCACGCGAGAGGCAGCGAGGGAGCGGTGGGAGGGTGGGAGCGGAACGCCAGCGTGAGCGCGCACACCCGGGACTGGGGGCGGTGGGGAGGGCGCTGCCAGGCTTCATTTAGGCGGGGATTTGTGTTGTAAACCACCTGAGATCAAGAAATTTAGGTCAGGGTTTCTGTGGAAAAGTTCAATAACCTCAAACTTCCGCAGGCGATTTCCACTGGAGAACAGAATTCTAGTTTGTTGTGGGTGGAATGACCCCCTCTTAGGGGCCCACTCGTGGACCTCACCAGGGTCCTGGCTGCTTGCCTTGCTGGGCAGGGAGAGGGAAAGCATGATTACATCTACAAAGAAGCAAGAGGGCCGGGCAGGCGCGGTGTCTCCGCCGGTAATCCCAGCACTGTGGGAGGCCGAGGTGGGAGGATCATTAGGTCCAGAGATTGAGACCAGCCTGGCCAACATGGCGAAACCCCGTCTCTACTAAAAATACAAAAATTCGCCGGGGGTGGTGGCGCGCATCTGTAGTCCCAGCTACTAGGGAGGCTGAGGCAGGAGAATCACTTGAACCCGGGAGGTGCAGGCTGCAGTGAACCGAGATCGTGCCACTGCACTCCAGCCTGGCCACAGAGTGAGACTCCTTCTCAGAAAAAAAACAAAAAGAAGCAAGCAAACTGGGGACTTCAAGGATCAAGTTAAGGGAGAAGGAGGGGCTTGCGGGATCGGCCAGAGCCAGATGCTTCCCAAGAAAAGGAGGCCCTAGCCTGATGCAGAGCCTCTTCGCTGCCTGTGGACTGAACCAGAGGCTCTCTGAAGGTCTCCAGGGACTAGCTGAGGGGTCTCAGGAGACACTGCTTCCTGGGGGCAGTTGAACACAAAAAATCAACAGCCCCAAAACTGAGTCAAACTGGAGCTTCCAAGGCTTCCTAGACAGGAATCCCTCTAGGGTATCCTCTCCCCCATATGGCTCTCTGCATATCTTTTCCTCAAAAATAATAGAAAAGTCTCCCAGAACCCTACAGGTGATGATGTTCCGTCCCACCCACCCATCTTTACACGTCCCAGTGGGGTATCTAGGGGGGCTCTGGCAGGTGGCTTTATAAACAACTGCCTCCTCTCCCCCCAGGAGCTGAGTCAGAGAAGAGAGGGGCTCCAGAAAAAGAAGAGGAGCCAGTGGGATTGGAAGGGACAAGAAGAGAAGGGAGCCGCAGCGAAGGAGGAGGGAGAGAAAGAGGAGTGTTCTCTCCCTCTCCACTCTTACTGCTTAAGCTTAGCCTTGGCCCAGATGGGTCAAGTCCTCAGAAGGCCTTGCTTGAGGGTGGCCAGCACTGAATGACGACTCCTGGCCCTCCTACTTGGCCGTGAGCTTCCCTGGCTGAGGGCAGAGCCTGGCACACAGTGAAAACGTGCACTGAAGGGAACTAAATAGCAATGATGCCAATAGCTCCTCTCACCTTTCCTCTTCTCTGGGGCAGGAAAAGGGGCAGCTATGCACCCTGCTTGGTTAGTTCCCCATTTACCCGCAGAAGGTCTGCTTCAGAGATTCATGCTGTGAGGAGCCAATATGTCGCTCCAGGTAGGTCCCGAAAATTCTCACCAAGCCTGAAAAGAACTGAGTCTATCAATCAGACTTTCAGAAAGCTGGGCTTTAGCTTGACGTTAAAAAGAAAAAAAAAATGTTCCGGCAGGGCATTAGGAAAAAAATCAGGGCTACACGTCAGTTTTCCAGAGGCTGACAGATTGTTAGAACAGTCCTGGAGGTCTGGTTTCCCATATCAAAAGATTGTTTGGTTTTTCTGTTCAAGCATAAGGATGCAAGTAGGGGCCTCTCTTGAGCCCTTGAGAAGAAGCCTGCAGATTCCTGGCCCTAGGATTTAAACCCCTAGATCAGAAGCACAATATGGGGAAGGAGAGGAAGAGATTTTCCCACTTTAGGAAATCACCTCAGAATCTGTTGGAGCTCAGAGGGAAGGAGAATGACTCCATGAACCCCAAAATATACTCTTCATGCCCCCACCACTATCCCAACATACACACACACAGTGCTGTCCCCAACCTCTCAGGCCTTCTCCCCACATCCCGTAGCAGGAGCATTCATACTGCAATATGTGGGTTTCTTTTTTTTAATGAAAAAGTTTAAAGAGCTAGGATACCAGACGGCTGGTGGTTTTCCTGGCTTAGAATCTTCTAAAGAGCAGAGCATCAATACCCACCCCTCTCTACCATCAAAACAAACAGCAATTGTGCCCACAAACAAGACTGTCCTTGACAACCCATTCATACAATTGGGAGCATGGGGTGCTCACCAACTGGATGATTCCATAACCCATTCCCTTTACCCATCCGTGCAGGTGGCTCAATGCCAGATGCCCAAGTATGACCCCCCCCCCCAGACATACCTGCCATTTTATTTCTTCCTTCTCTGGCTACAAGTAACAACTAATTAGAACAATATGATGTCCTTTCAGACATAACAAAAATATTGGTTTTGGTTCTTGTCCCATTTGAATGAGTTGTGGCTGTTGCTCTAGAGAGAGGAGGTAGGGGAAATAGGCTGGGATGCAGGAATTCTTCTCAGCAGCACACTGGCCTGTCTCCCTCCATCCCTCACGTGTGCTGGTGCATCTCCGCCCACCCCCAGACCTCTATACATCTAGCAAGGGAAAGAGCCCAGCACTCAAGACACACTCCCTGTCCTCTTCATTTTCAGTCTGACTCACAAGAAAAGCACCCTGGCCCAGACCTGCACCCCACATGGCACCCCCTATGGGGACTTCACACTGGGACCAGGGCTTCAAAGAAAAGACCCTGGTTTAATAATTCAGCTTGCTTGAATGCCATTTAGTAGCCATGGCAACCAGTTCCCTGACATCTAGTCGTAAGCAGGATGTGGTTGGAAAGGGAAAGAGAAAGAGAGAAAGAGGAAAAGGTAGAGGGGAGAGGAAAAGAAAGAAACCCAGCTGAGATGTCATCTAAACTTTCCCTGCTTTCACTCTACACCATAATCCTGACAATGAGATGCCCGCGAATCTCAGCCTACTGTGCTTTTACCTCGCTTTCTTCCCTCCATCTCTGACTTCGCTCTCCCCGCACCTGTCTCCCTCTGTCTCCTCTCTCTCCAACCCACTGGAAGCCAGAGATCTAGGTTCCTCAGTCAGCATTCCAACTAAACACCTTTGGGACTCTAGCGAGTCATTTAGCCTTTCTTTGCTTCCGTTTTCTTATCTTTAAAATGAGGGACTTGTGGATGTCTGCTCTGGTTCCTTCTGGTCCTAACAATGCATGATTCTGTGATCCTCGCTCTGTCTCTAAGAGTGCATGATTCTGTGATCCCCTCTCTGTCTTGCCATCTCCCGACCATTCAGCTTGTCCTCTCTGCCCGGCTTCCTCTGTCTCTCCCTCTCTGTGTGCTTGTTTGCTTCCTGAACTTCTCCATCTTTCTCTCCCCCAGCCCCTCATTTTTCATCTCTCATAAAAACAATTTGCCATGAGGTTTCACCTGTGAAGCAGTTATGTTTCTAAGAAATACCTCATTCCCCCCTGCTGGAAAGCATCCCATCACCTCCCTTTACTCAGATAATTCCCCTTCATCTTGTAGGTTACTAATCAGACATCAGCTCTTCTAAGAAACCTCCCTGCTCCCCAAAACAGGGCTAGTGCCCCTCTTAGAAGCTCCCATAGTGTCCCGGGTTAGCCCCTATTGCACCTTAGCTCACTATATAGTACTATAACTGCCTTTTCATTGGTTGGCACCTTGACTAGTGTATGAGCTCACTAAGGGCAAAAAGAGTGCTTTCTTCATTGCCATATCTCCAGGATCTACCATTTGGAAGGCACTTAAGAAGTCGTCATTGAATGAAAGAATAAATAAAGTAAAACCACAGGTTTCTGAATCACTGCATGTTAAAGACTCAAAACATGCCCCAGAAGGAGCCCAGGGTAGAAAGCCCGGGTGGGAGCCTCCCCTGTACTACAGCGGATGGAGTGAAGGAGGCCTACTCCTGCCCGGACTGCTTTGATGAGGTGGCGGGCCAAGAGCAAGGGCATCTTTCAGGCATCCTGGGTGGACAACCCAGCTCCTGAAGGAAATGAGGATGGGCAGCAGCAGGAATGGGAAAAGTAATCAATGCCAGGTGAGTGGTTCTCTTCAGCCCATCTCTGGGGCTGTGCTGGTGCCATTTGGGCAAACTCGAAAGGTAACTCTACACATCCAGTACTAGGAGTTCCCTTCATGGTGTCAGAGCTACAAGCAACTGCCTGACATCAAATGTCTCCCAGCCTTTTAGCCTGGCCCTTTTTTCCTGGGAGCAGACGGAGTCTGGGATGGTGCTACCAGAGGCACATGGGCCAGGTGGGCAGTGTTTCAAGCCCCTGCTGGGAGATGCCAATGTGGATTTCTGTCATTCAGGAAGCAGCTTGCTTTAAAAACAGAAAAGAAAATATTCTTTTGATAATCATCTTTTGATGGACAAATAAGACCTCTATATTTTAAAAACCCTTAGCTATAAATGTGAATGAAAGGCAAGAATTCAAAAGACAGAGTTTCTTCCCAGTGCTTCCTAATGAATTGTCTTTCATTCATACATCACACAAAGCAGGAGAGACAGAGCTGGTAAACACACATACACACAACTCCTTATACTTGTCTGTACAGAGCTACCATTAAGTTGAGGCAGCCTCAAACACGAGGCCAGGTTTTGCATGGTGTGTGCCCCTCCACCCATCATTCATCACTCAGAAACCTAGGAACGCCTGTCTGAACCCCAGTCTTCATACAGCTACCCCACCCCCCAACAAATAATTCTTAATCCAGATGGAGCTGCCTTACACTCAAAGATCTGCCAACTGACACACAGTCTCCCTGACATTGTGCACACACGGAGTGACACATTTCATTAGCAGACTTCCATGAGCTGCCCCCACCACCCTCCCCAACTGCAATATTCACATACCCCTCAGGCAATAGGCAGCTAGCCCCAAGTTTCAGAAAAAGAATGAAGTTTAAAGCAGAAAGCTAGAAAAGAAAAAAAAATACAAAAAGACCCACACATACCCTGAAAAAAGACACTGCGTTGTAAAAATGATACCCCAGACCTGGATTTATATCCACATTAGATTGTTTGAGAAGTTCGATACGGATCCACGCTGAGTTTCTCCATTCCACAGGAATATACCTCCCAGCTGGTGAAAAATTCAACTCCTGTACACTTTAGCGCAATAGAAACCTGACATGGGAAAGAAATAACTTAAAAGCCTTCCTACACACCCAAACCCTGCCACCACAGGGTGAAGTTGCACATCCTCTCCCACACTCTAACCATCTTTGAGTGCAACACCCAAACATTGGGACAAATCTGCACTCTTTCACGACCACTGAGAACAGAACCAGAAAGCAGGGCAGAAAATGCCCATACTCATTCCATGTGATAGCCACACAACACAAACTGTCAAGGTATTGCACAAACACACCCCTCATACACAATAACTGAAACATAGGTACATGCACACATACTCACACATACGTACTGTTCTCTTGAGGCGTGTGTGTGTGTGTGTGTGTGTGTGTATTTTGCTTGAAGACTGGTGATGCTTTGGATTATGAGGTTTCCATGGTTACTTTCTGCAGTTAGAACTGGGGTAATTGAACTCTTGGGGTTCACCATTCAACAGATGCTGCTTGCTCACTCCTGCACGCTCACTCACTGGCTTGCTGTCTGTAATTCAGCAGCATCATTTTTAGTTACAGTTTCAAGTTGAGTATATTGTAATAGAGTCAAACCCTTCCTAGGGCTCTGGCTGTACCTTGGAAAGAGATAAAATTCTGAAATGAAAAACTCTGACTTCAACAGAGGGGTTACCCTAGAAGAGTCTCAGGCTAATTAAGGTCTAAGAGCAGCCACGATCATGTACACCCATCCCCTCTCCTCTATGCAAGAGAGACAACCACTCCACAATGGGAAAGAAAAACCATGTTTACTAATTCATAAAAATCTCAGAAAGAATAAAATCTCAGAGCATCATAAGCCCACAGGAAAGGAAGCAGGGCTCCAGCACTGGTACCTCCTCTCCACTCCATGTCCCTTCCCAGGGGGCCTCTAAATGGTTATTGCCACGGTCAGCTCAGGCTGCTATAACAAAGTACCATGGACTGGGTGGCTTATAAACAACAGAAATTTATTTCTTACAGCCGTGGAGGCTGGAAGTCTGAGAACGGTGTGCCAGCAAAGACAGGCAACCAACCCTGTCGGCACCTTGGTCTCAAACATCTAGCCTCCAGAATTGTGAGGAAATCAATTTCAGTTGTCTAAGCCACCCAATCTGTGGCCCTTTGTTATGGCGGCCCGAGACAACATTGCAGAAGGTATACCAAAGCGAGACCCTGAGGAACGGCTCCCAAGCAGTGCTCCAGGCTCAGGCTCTGGAGTCAGACGCCCAGGCTCACTGCCAGAGCAGCTACTAACTAAACAACACATGGGCTTGGGCAAGTGATTTAACCTCTCTGTGCCTCAGTTTTCTTGTCTGTATACCGTAGATAATAACAATACCTTTCTCATAGAGTGACTGCAAGGATTAAAGGAGATGCTGTGTGTCAAGAAATCCGTGCCTGGAACATAGAAAATATTCAACAAACATTATTACAAAAACAAGCCAAGCAATTTTTTTACATAGAGTTTTTTTGTTTTGTTTTGTTTTTTAAACAGAGTCTCACTCTGTCATCCAGGCTGGAGTACAGTGGCACAATCTCTGCTCACTGCAGCCTCCGCCTCCTGGGTTCAAGCAATTCTCCTGCCTCAGCCTCCCTAGTAGCTGGGACTACAGGCATGTGCCACCACACCCAGCTAATTTTTTTTTCCATTTCCGTAGAGATGGAGTTTCACCATGTTGGCCAGGCTGGTCTCGAACTCCTGACCTCAGGTGATCTGCCCGCCTCAGTCTCCCAAAGTGCTGGGATTACAGGAGTGAGCCACCGTGCCCAGCCAAGATTTTCTTAAATAGGCTGGAATTGAGTCAGGTGTCTTGGTTGGTCCTGCCTAAAGGCAAGGAAATGGGTGAAATCACTTCCTATGCACCCTTCCTAACACTGAAATTCAGATATCTAAGGACCACCTTCCTACCTTTCAGGGAATTTGCAAATTTTAGTCCTTAAAACCCACATATATTGATTATTTTAGAAAAAGTAACCATAGTTTTCCAAAACCATCACAGTCTGTGAACTGCTTTGCCACAGGTGCCCTCACGCCTCCCCCAGTGCCCACCTGAGGCTTTTCCAGTTTTCATTTTCCCATCCCTGTTAACATATCATTTCTAACAGAACTCTGACAGGTCTTCACTCCCAGGACAACTGATATGAATCATTCTTCATTCTGTCCCTGGGGGATGTTTAGAGTAAGAGGAGGAGGAAATGGGGGAGTTCATCTTTGGCACCACACTAGAACAAGCAGGAATGCATTTCCATCGATCAGGAGGGGATGGGCCTGGACAACAGAGTCCTGGAAAACAGCAGGCAGTGCTCCCAGCAGCCTCTGCCCAAGCCCCGTGGATGCTCTGGTGATGACTCCCCAAATGTCCCTTCATTTTCCATTACCGAGGACCACAGGCAGCCTAGTCAGTTACCCTCCTTGGGCCTTTGATTTGATTGCTGCTGGGTCTGCTCTGCAATACTTCTATTGATCTGCCCTCAGGAACCACAGCCGGACACCCAGGCCTACGGTTCTTGGGACTCTGGTCTTACCCAGACTTTCACGAGGATGTATTTGCCTGAGGAAAAGACCAAGACCAAGGAAACAACATTTAGTTCCGCAACTCCAGGGAACGCAGACAGTAGTGGTCTGTCCATTCAGAGAGCCTAGTGGCACCCAACTTGCCAAGGCTCAGAGCTCTCAAGTAAAGAGCACATGACTCATCAGAGAAATAAATAAAGGTTATTCTCATCCCAGGCTGATGCTCTGCCCTAGAGCCAGGTCTAACAGCAGGTACAACTAATCAGACAATGTACTGCTTTCTCAGCATGCGCTTACCCTGGTCTCCCAGGTGGATGCCCTAAAAATGTTGTCACATAGAAAGGTAGCCATTTAGAATCTCTCTCTTTCCAAGTCCAGGGAGATAGGGGACAGGAGAGACGGGGAGAAAAGAGAAAACAATAAAGGTATGGAACCTTTGCACAAAGGAAGTCTTCTTCAGTTGTCAAGGTTAAAGACAAATGTCTCCTTCCTCCCTCACCATCCTGAGATATCAATGTCATTGGCATATTTCTGAAGACTATATTTGTGAAGGAAAAAAGAGAAAAGCACATATATAGGTGAACCTACTTCCTTCTACACCAGAAGCTGGTAGGTTTTGAGGCACTCCTTAGCTTTCTCTTCTCAGAAAATATATTAGTAGCCCAACTATCATAAGATAAAGGTTTGGGCATCTCTCCCACCAAAACCTTGCATTTCCCCAGACAAGCTCTGCAGGTGTCATTAAGCACTCATTTTGGCTTCATTATTACTTCACTGGCTTTATTGGGTCCACCATCCTCCCCTGTGCATCTGTTATGTTGTTCATTTAACAAAAGGTGAGAAAAGAGACCACAATTTCATCAGCCCTAAAATCGCCCTAATTTTACCTCCTTGGGTCCCGAATCCTCCCATTTCCCAGGACTTTGCGTATACAAGCTCGAGTCAGTTTCTACAAAGTCAGCAAGCTTCTAGCCTAGCCAAATAAATTTAATTCTGCAAATAAAATTTCATAAGCATATTTAATCCAAATACTTCAGACCTGAGATTCCTTCTCTCATCTTTGAGACACAGAGGCCTTCACACCAGGGTTGATGGCAGGATCTGCACACCCTCTCTGCACATCTGATGCCCCAGGTCTCTCTGAAGATCTGAGGACCAAGTGCCCTCTCTCTCTCTCTCTCTCTCTCTCTTTCTCTCACTGCGGTAAAATATATATAACAGAAAACTACCCCTTTTAATCATTTTAAAGTATACAATTCAGTGGCATTAAGTACATTTACATTGTTCAACCATCACCACCCTCCATATCACCACCCTCCATCTACAGAATGTTTCCACCCTCCCCAACAGAAACTCTGTACCTATTAAACCATAACCCCATTCCCCCTGCCCCCAGCCCCTGGTAACCACCATTCTACTTTCTGTCTCTATGGATTTGACTACTCTGGGTACCTCATGTTAAGTGGATTCATACAGTATTTGTCATCCCACACACATCCTTCATGTCTGATTTATTTCACTTGCCATAATGTTTTCAAGGTTCATTCATGTAGCATGTGTCAGAATTTCCCTCCTTTTCAAGACTGAATACTAATCCGTCATATGTATATACCGCATTTTGCTCAGCCATTCATCTTTCAATGAACATTTGGGTTGTTTCCACCTTTTGGCTAATGTGAATAATGCCATAGTGAGCATTGATGTCCTCGGGTCTATATGAGTCCCTGCTTTCCATTCTTTTGGGTATATACTCAGAAGTGGAATTGCTGGATTATATGGTAATTCTACTTTTAACTTTTTGAGAAACTGCCAAACTGTTACCACATTCTCTTATAAAAGGACCCTATCTGCAAAGAAACCTTTCCCAGGGACTGTGAATAACAAAATCTGTCACTAAGAATTCCAAATAGACAGCTGGCCCTGGGGACTGTTTGCCTTAATGTCTTCAGTCCTCCTGCCCTCCCTGTGCCCACACTCTTTGCTGTGTAACCTGACAGCTCCTCCCACAAGAAGGCAGGTTCCTGGCCTTTGAAGCTGGGCTCAGCCATGCAAGTTGCTTTGGCCCATGGGATGCAGCAGACATGGGAAAGCTGGGGCTTGAAATGTGCTTGCATATTAGGGCTGTTCCACCTGCCCTGTGACTCCACTGTGGAAAAAACAAGCCCAGCTTGGCTTACCAGTCCCAGGAGGGGCAGTAGGGACGTGGGAAGAACTACTACCCCACCACTGCAACCTGAAGGAAAGCTGCCCCTGCTCACCTGCTGGTCCCTGAGAATAAGTGATTGTTGTTTGAAGCCTCTGAGTTCTGGGGTGGTTTGAGTTGATGGCACAGTAACAGGCTCACTGGCTGTTTGTCCTAAACATAGGTGAGAATGAGATTTCTGGAGAATGAGATTTTTTGATAAATGGTAGCAAAGTCTCACTGGCTTCAGGACTTTTTTTTCTAACTGGAATCTGCCCTTACCTGAATTAAAAGCCAGACATCCCCTTTGTCTCTCAGCTGTCGAGGATTGCCTCGGGGACCCTCTTGGCCTGTTCTTGGCCTGATATTGTAATCAAGCTTTGTGAGTACTAAACCCAGCCTGTGAAAGTACCTTAGCTCTACATAAAATGGGGTGTACCAAACAGAACCAGAAATCAAGTAGCTCATCGGGAAGCTGTGATTAGTGGGCGCACCTGCAGTTCCTAAGACAGGCCCCACAACAGTCGTGGCTCGCCGGAGCCATCATCAGTGAAGATCTGATCCTAGCTGGGCAGCTTCTAAAACACAGTTCTGTCCATCCCTCCAAATTAACCAGTCTCAGGGGATGGTTCACATAAGTCAAAGTTTCCAGAGACTGAGAAACCGGAATGCCGGTTTGTTAATTTATTCAGGGAGTTATTCTTTCCTGGGCTTGAAGTAATACACTCAAATTCTCCAGCCAGCTTACCTCCTTCCTGCAAGACCACATGAGTCCTCAGAAGGCTTCTTGGTGAGCACAGAGGCATAACAAGAGAAGGAGGACAGGGTCGGCACATTCTCTCCAGGCCATGAAAAATCCTAATAAGTGCTCCCACCCAAAAACAGAGCTTACTATTTAGCCTTTCCACAATGGAGACATATTTCAAAACACCATGTTGTATACCATAAATACAAACGATTTTTGTCAGTATTTTTAAAAGACTTTCTTGTAAATAGAGCTCAATTCTAGGGACCAATTATTGTAAGAACTGGCCCTCTAACCAAATCTGTACTGTCTCGATGGAAGTAAAAAATAATAATAATTTAAGAAATAAGGTACAATGCATTACACAAATATACCACATTATTATTCTATTTTCATTATTATTTCTATGATTATATGTTTATAATTGTAAGTGTGAGCAGTGCCATGGAGGTGGAAGCATACCAAACTGTCAGTGGAGATTCAGGTTCTAATTACAATTTTGCTACCAAATTACTGCATGACCTTAGGAAACTGACTATGACACTCTGGGCTTTGGTTTTCTCATGTGCAATGTGAGTGAGTTGAACCAGGTGGGCATCAAAGACAAGACATCATGACTTGATGAGTCCGTGGGCAGCGTGGATGATAAGTGCTAGGACTTCAGTGGAGGGAGAAATCAGTGAGGATTATGCACAAGATGGATCAGGAGAAAAGGTCTGTGGAACATAACAAGGCCGACAGCACTCCTGGCAAGGCAATTTAAACAGTATATTCTGTTAGGTCAGGAAACAAAACTGATGGACACAGAAGGTCTAAAAACCATTTGTGACTAGAATAACAATAATGTAACACTAGTTGTTGATCTGGAGACACCCTGCTCAGAAAATTCCTTGGGCTCACAGAACCTTCCAGGGGAAAAAGTTAGGCTGACATTTTGTGTGCAAGATGAAAATAAAGTGCCACTCTTACTCAGTGCTGTCTTCTTCATTGATGTTACATTTTAATTTCAATTAAAATCCAGGATCATGCCCCAGGATTTAACTTGGCTAAATCCCTAAGCTGTTGAAATAGCCATGTTTACTTTCTTGATAATTCTCATCTTGGCTTTAAACTCCTCTACTTAAGTTGAAATCTTCAGATACACAGGTCCATCATTTGCTTACTTCTTTTAAAGCTTTACTCCTAATATTCTGCACTGCAAACTTGGAGCCCTCGGCTCATAAAATTGCTCTGTGACCACCTGCAGTGAAATTTACAGACATAAATTCACAGACCTTATTTTCTACTGCAAACCCAGAGCTCTGAGCTGTCAGCATGTGTTCGTGGTTTCAAGTTCAAACCAATTCTACTCTAATAACATGTCCTATGTTAGGCACTGATCAGTAGATAAATTGTTCAAGAGATTGGATCCAGCCCTGAAAATTATTACAGACTAATAGAGAAGACAGGACATATACATATGAAATTATTAAAGGGCAAAACAGGGGATAACGTGGTCCACAAGCATTCAGTTCTTGGAGAGACTTTATAAACGAGATTAGCGACAATCATAAAAGGCTTTATGAAAGAAGTGGGATTTGAAAAAGACCATAACTTAGTGTGAAAGTTACACAAAAGGCAGAAAATATGGCTGGATCCAATGACTGAATTTCCCAGGATTCAGGAGACAGAGCTTCATTTTTGCTCCCTTTTCCCTGTGCTTTTGTCGACACAACATTCCCCTGCTGAAGGTAAGGTGGCCATCTTACTGTCAGACTGAAGGGCAACCTCATATAAGGGAGATTTAAGGAGATGTTGCCTTCTCATCTCTACACCTGCTCTGCAGACTGGGACGCTTGCTGAGCACAGTCCTGCCGGCTCATAGATGGGAGATGTGACACCCGACACTGCCCTGATTCCATCTAGCTCTATGTGGCCAGCAGTGGCCATAGTGAGGCTCAGAACCTGAGAGACAGAAAATTCTCCTTTGGAGAAGGACTCTTCATTAAACAGTGATCCTGGCCATCAGCCTCGACCCAGAAAAGGCAGGCTTTGCTATAGAGGAGTTGAGAAATCACTATTTAAGGATTATTATAAAACTAATCCCATCTGGGCCTGTTCCAGAAGCTAGACTTCCTCCTGAACTTGACACTTACAACATTTTTTAAAGTACAGGTTGAGGATCCTTAATCCAAAAATGCAAAGTCTAAAATACTCCAAAATCTGAAACTTTTTGAACACTGATATGACACCTCAAGCGGAAAATTCTATACCTGACACCTTTGCTTTCCAGAGGCTCAAGGTACATAAACTGTGTTTCACGGACAAATTATTAAAGTAGATTGTATAAAATTACCTTCAGGCTAGATGTATATGAAACAGAAATAAATTTCATATTTAAACTTAGGTCCCATCACCAAGATATCTCACTATGTATATGCAAATATTCCAGAATCTGAAAATATCCAAAATCTGAAACACTTCAGGTCCCAAGCATCTCAAACAATGGACACTCAATTTGTAGTAAGTGAAGTTTTGCTTCTGGTATAAAAGAGCAAACTCTTGCCAAGCCAAATAGCATCTATAAACTCTTAGGAAATAAATACAACAAAAAGTTACCTGAGAACTCTGAGGCCTGAACAGAAACAGGCATATTTTGGAGGGGAGTACAATTTGAAGCGAGTGGCCAGGTTGGCGTGAGTTCCTTGTTTACTGGGGATTCGCCCTGAGAGGAACCGCATTTGCAGCAACACTGGTGCGGGATGGCTTAAATTCTGGTAGAAAGTCCATCATCCTTCTAACCAGAGGAACCAGGACAACTACGGCTTCTGGAAAATAACAGTAAACCTCAGAAAGAAGAGAACAAGAAAAAGAGAATCTCAAATTGTATGTATAAACCTGGCCAGGTCTCTGACTGACCTCTGAATCACACATACGTGGAACAAACTGAAAGCAGCTGACTACTGTGGCTTCAAGAACCCATCAGAGATCTGAGCCGCTACCTAACACAGGCACAATAGTTGGCATTCTGAGTCTAAATCAAGTTAATTATCTGCCAAAACAAAATGTCAACACTCCTTGGAGAAATATAACAGAATGCAGAGTCTTTACAGCATAATATTCACAGTGTCCGGGCTATGACCCAAAATTATTCAACGAAGAAGGCTCAGGAAGAAGTGAGCCATTCTCAAGAGAAAAGATAATCAACAGGATGCCAACTCTGAGATGACCCAGATGTTAGACTTCCCAGACAAGAAATTTAACACAGTTTTATACAGTGTAACTATCTTCAGTGATGTAAAGGAAAATATGCTTGTAATGAATTCAGAGGTAGGGAGTATCTGCAATGAAATAGACATCATTGTTTATGTAGAAAGTTTTATAGAAAACTATAAAACATCTGGTAGAATTTATAAACAAACTTGGCAAGGTTGTAAGATACAAGGTCGATATACAAAAAGTAATTCTACTTTTAGATATTAGCAGCAAACGATTAGAAAATAATTGTTTAATAGTAAATGTGGATTTATTAGTAAGTCCCTGGCTAAATTATAGTTACATGGGGGAACGCATAAGAATATGAAAGGTAGTACGTTAGAGCTATGTGACAATTTCCATGTGATATGGCAATTAAAAAACAGAATGAGGTTGGAAAGAGTATGTGAAGAATAAAATAAGCTCACTGATTGCCTTATGAAAATTTATTGGGAGTAAATGACTATTACTTCAAAATAGATTCAGCGAAAGAAAAGGAAGAGAAAAGAAGGGATTATGGAAAGCAGAAGAAACCAATAGACAAAAACCCAAATCCAGCATTTTACAAAATGGAAACAACCAAAGGTGTTTCTTCAAAATTCAGAAACAAGACAAGCACTATCTCTTCTTCTATTTAGCATTGAGTTTAAGCTAAGCAATTAGACCACAGAAAGAATCCAGAGGAATAAGAATTGTAAGGACAGAGGTAAAGTCTATTTACATATAATCTCAAAAATTGCAAAGAATCAATAGAAAAACCGCCACAAATAAGAAAACTTAGTAAAGTAGCAAGAAATAAAATTATTATACACAAAGAAACCCAATTCAAAGTATAATGAAATAGAAAACTTCATTTTACTGTGGCAAAAATAAAATACCTAGGCCAAAATTTATGTGAGCAAAACCACAAAACAATCTGGAAGAAACAAAAATAGTCCTGAATAAATGAAATACCATGTCAATTGGAAGACTTACCGTCCTAAAGTTCCACTTTTTAATATCTTCTAAGTGTAATGTAATCTCAATAAAAATATCTTGAGTTAGGCAATTATAACATAAAGTTCATTTGTGGCCGGGCACTGTGGCTCACACCTGTAATCCCAGCACTCTGGGAAACTGAGGTGGGCAGACCACATGAGCTCAGGAGTTGGAGATCAGCCTGGGCAACATGACAAAACTCTGTCTCTACTAAAAATACAAAAAAATAAATAAATAAATTAGCCTGTCTTGGTGTCAGTCGCCTGTAATCCCAGCTACTCAGGAGGCTAAGGCCTGTGAATCGCATGAACCCGGGAGGTGGAGGTTGCAGTCAGCTGAGATCGCACCACTGCATGCCAGCCTAGGTGACAAGAGCAAAACTCTGTCTCAAAAAAAAAAAAAAAGTCATTTGTAAAAACAAGCAAGAATCGCCAAGAGAAATCTAAAAATTAAGAATGATGGTTTGAGGTGAGAAAGAGGGGAAAAGTAATCCTGTCAGAATTCAATCCTACCAGAAGCCTCCATTTTAAAATTCATTGGTATTGTCAATGTGAACAGAAAATAAAATCTGAAAAATGATTCCATTATGTACAAACATTTAATATATGCTAAAAACAGCATCTCAAAGTAGCAGAGGAAATGCAGACTTTCTAGTAAGTTGTATAACTATATAACCATAAGGAAAAAGATAAGATCAGATCCATTGCTATGCCAGAGGTTGCATTTTTTTGAATTTTTGTATGAGTGAAAAATCAGACCTTGGTGATGAGCTTGAGCAGTAGGATATAAAGAACAGCCACATGCTTAGCATTCTAATAATGGAACACTAGGCATAAATGGGTTAAACTGTACTCCAGAATGAATTCCAAATGGATCCAAGATTTAAATATTAAAAAATGAAACCATGCAAGTATTTGAAGAAAACATGGGTGAATTCCTCTATAATCCTGGAGTAGGGAAAACCTTCCTATGACTCAAACCCAGAAGCAATTTTTAAAATTGATAAATTTTATTACATAAAATTTTTTTAACTTTCGCATAGCAAAAAAAAAAAAAAAAACCATAAAGAAAAAAGACAAATGGCAAAATAGGAAAAACTGTTTGCAATTTATTCATAAACAAAAGGTTACTATTCTTAATATATGGACACCTTCTAAAAATAGAGAAGAGGCCAAAAACATTTTTATGTAACCTGTAATTTATAATAAAATATAATATATAAAGATATGAATTCAGAGTTCATAGGAAAAAATGCAAATAGCTCCTAACACTATGAAAAGATGTTCACCCTCTATTGTAATAAGAGAAAAGCAAATTAAAACTACACTGAGATATCATCTCTCGCCAATTAAATTAGTAAAAATCTAATTTCAAAATTACATTCTGCTGGCAAATCTTGTGGAAAGACAAAATGATATAACCTCCTGGGGACAAGAATTTAACAATACCTAGCAACCTTCTCAGGAAGTAAGACTTCTATAGTCACGTCAAATGAACTCAGAAGCCAGCTTGAACAGTTTTCTGCTAGCCAAGGAAGGGGCAATTTGAGAACCATTAAGGAAAATAATGACAGTTAATTGAAACACATTAAATTAGTTTAAATCTGTGAATTCACCATGATACTTTTTTTAAAAAACTTCATTGATTACCCTTGGAAATCAATTCGTTCTTTTAAAAACTGTTAATAAAAAGAAAGAGCCAAGCATTTATTCTACTTTTCCTACACAAACTGATAAAGGAAAGTTGATGAAAAAAAGTTTCCCTTTCAGTGATATTTCAGCTAATAAACAAAAACAGAAATGGTAAAACTAGGTTATCCCCATTTTACATTTTCTAATGAATTAAATATAATGAATGATCATTAAGGGCTACTCACATCACAAGCCAGCTAGACGTCACATTGCCTCTGATAGAAGGATATGGTTCCACTTATGATGTAGTCTGGCCTCCCCCACATTAAACCTGAATCCGGTCAAACCTCTGGATGTAACTTCTAACTTACAGAGGAGACAGAGGACTGTGTCAGGCACCCTCACAAGGATTCAATCAACAAAACAATTGTTACAAACTACTAGACAAATGACAGTTTCTTCAAGAATAAAAAACTGTCAAAGACAAAAAGGAATAGAATGAGAACATATAGGCTAAAAGGATTTAAGAAATATATTAACAAATTGTAATGTATTGCACCTTTGGTTCCGGATGCAAAGTGTTCAAAAGGAAGAGTTTTTATCTTTTAGAAATACATACTGAAATATTTATAGATTAAATATTATGTCTGGGATTTGCTTTAAAAAATCTGGAGAAGAGTAGGAAAACAATATATAGGGAAAAGAAATTAGTCATGAGTTGATCATTGTTGCAGCTGAGTGATAGCTACATAGAGATTCATTAGGCTTTCCTTTTATGTAAATGTTTTAAATTCCGCATAATTTTATCAAATGCTATATATAGAAAATGCACTATTCCTCATAGACACATACATACTCAAGGTCTCAGATTGAGCACTTCAGTATAACTTTCGGTGCTGGTTGGGGAGATAGGAATAGGGACCTGGATAATGAAGAAAAAATAAAATAATAATACAAGAAAATGACTTTGCAAAGAATGATGATAATGATATTCCAGGAACAGAGGAGGATGAGTAACGCTACTCTCTAAACCCAAAGTCCCCCCCCCGCAACAAATTAAAGAAATAAAACAAATGACTGGAATTAAAAATCATGACTATGCATTCAAAAAGCAATTTGATACTTGAGAGGTTAATGCAGGAGGATCCTTGGAGCCCTGGAGTTGGAGGTTACAGCTGGCTATGATCTCGCTATTGCACTCCACCCCAGATTACAAAGGGAGACCCTCATCTCTCTTTTTTGAAAGATAACTTGGGGAGTTATAGGTAACTACTCAGTAATAGCATAACTGTAATTATTTACCTGAGAACCTCATGAGTACTATCACTATCCATCAGAGAATAGAATTGGTAAAGGTTCTTCTGCCCCATCAAAACTCCATCCCTACACCATTCCCTTAGGACCCTGAGGTCATAGCTTCTTGATATGGATTAATCAATTCCTGCTAACATACCGAATTTTTCTGAATCTATCCCTTCTCCTTCTCTCTCTTTTTTTTTTTTTTTTTTTTTTTTTAGACAGAGTCTCACTGTGTTGCCCAGGCTGGAGTGCATTGATACGATCTCAGTTCACTGCAACCTCCACCTCCTGGGTTCAAGCAACTCTCCTGCTTCAGCATCCTGAGTAGCTGGGATTACAGATGCACGCCACCACACCTGGCTAGTTTTTATATTTTTAGTAGAGATGGGGTTTTGCCATGTTGGCCAGGCTGGTGTTGAACTCCTGACCTCAGTTCATCTGCCCACCTTGGCTTCCAAAAATGCTGGTATTACAGGCATGAGTCAGGGCACCCGGTCCACACCCTTCTAACAAACCTGCTCCACAAGTCGAATTTCCAGGAGACAGTGAAACTATAATTCAATAAACAGTCTAGGATCTGAGGCTGTTCTTTGAATTTTACAAAGATCCAGGAAATTAGAAAGGGAAATCCAGTTCCTCCTAAGGGAGGGGAATCCCATTTTTCCCTAGAATGCAAAATTGAAGCTCAGGGAACCACAATTGAAGGTCAAGCATTAGGGGGAGAAAGGCAAACAAAAAGAAAACGGGAGGGAAAAGCAAAAGCTAAAAGCTAGCACAGATAAGGAAAGAGGGAGGAACCTCAAAAGAAGGGAAGACACTCCTCATGACAGAGCTGAGGCTATGGTGCCAAAAATCCCATTCTTCTCATGAAAATCTTTCTTGATCTGGGAAACCAGCTTACAGATAATTTTCTTATTACATTTCACAGGTGATTGCTCAGTGAGCCGAAGTAGAAGTGGGTTTGGTGGCTTTTAGATATATGTATTTGGCTCTTTCATTATATTCTGATTCAGAACAGCCTTCTCTTTCTCTGTTCTTATGAGCAGACCCTTCAAGAGCAGAGTATTAAGCCTCCGTGATGTCTGGGTCTGGTCCCATTGGGTCTAGCGCAGTACTTGGAGAAGCACAGCTGTCACTTCTCCTCCATGTCTTATGCATGGGAGTCATTCTCAAAATGCTAACAGATGTCTTTGCGTACTCAGAGCACAGAGTGTTGGGAGAGCTAGAAGCCGTTCTTGGTTCCTAATGATTCCCTGTAAAGAGCTATTTGAGGGTGTGACAAAGAGCACCAATTAAACAGCTCAATGTGTTGGAAAACAAGAGTTGGCTGGGGTCTGATTGCAGCCCTCTCTATGCGACATGCAACATTGGCATCCTTCTCCCCTTCCCAGCTCCCTCTTGGAAACTAGTCAAGTTCTCATCATTATTAGCTCCTATGTGCCTTGAGCTTTCTTCCTTCTCAAGGTCTCTACATTCATCTCCTACTCAACTTCATTTTGGTGTCTTCACCCCATCTAGGAAAATCTGTATGATAAATAAAACTGTGCAACTGTAGACTGCAAAAAAAAAACAAAAAAAAAACCACACAATATTTTGGTTGTCTATTACAGAACTTAGCTCATGAGCCCTCATTTCCTTCTCTATAGCAGAAATCATAATCTTTCCAATCAAGGTTACTCCATCTCTTTTGAATTTATTGATAAACCTGGTTAATGTGACATTTACACTCTCCACCTCTTCTCTTTCCCTTCCTGCTGAGGATGTTCTAAATTCCTATGTTAGGAAGAGGTGGGTGATGTTCTGGCTTCTAGGAGAAACGTCTGATTGTTGAGCTGTCCTCTGTCCTGGCTAACTCCACACAGGGACATCTCATCTTTTCTGGTCCTCACCATTCATCATCCTGCCAAAGCTTCTCACCAGGAGACATGCACATTCTGCAGCCTCCTTGCAGAATCCAACTCGAGGCTCCTAGGGCCTCCCAGCTTGTTCCCAGCACTTTCTGCAGCCATTGCAGGTGCCATGGGAATTCTTTGGATGCTCTCTGCCTCCACCCTAGGGAATACAGAACATTCTGTGGGACTCCACAAGGCTGTCCTCAGACCTGCCAACCTAGACTTCCCCTGGTCATTGCTACTCTACAGCCCAAGTGCCATGTTGGGGAAAGACTATTTGGTCGTTGGCCACAGACCAGAAAAAGAGGCACAAGTGTCTGCTGTTCTTGGAACTCTTGTCAATCCATTTAGTGTTCAATTACCCAGCCACCCTATCTCCCCTAACTCATCCCAGGGGAATGGGGATTCTGAGCCCCTTCAATGGAAACTCAGGCAACACCTAAGTTCTAGTAATACCCACTTTTAGTTCTCCTCTTTTCCCCAGTTGGTCACATCTTTCTCTCCTTTCAGTGGGAAATAAATTATATCATTCTGCTGTCTAAAATCTCAGTTCTCTAGACTTTGGCCCTTGATATTTAAAGCCAAGATTTTTAGAATTAAAAAAAAAAAGACATTTAAAATCCTCAGCTTATTGTTTATGCTAGGCAAGAAAGAATATTCCATCGAAATGCCAATGGGCTTGTTCATTCCAGCTCCATCCACCTGCCCCCTGAGTGCTGTGTAATAAAAAGCTACAGTGTACTTGGCATGTGAGGGAGAAGTAAAGAGAAAAGGAAGTATGGTGGTAGGAGCAGGGGCTCAAGTTGTCAATATCTATCACCATCCCTGGAACACCTGTTCGCCCCCTGCCTTCTCATGCTCCAGACTTGCTCAATCCTGCTTTCTCCCAGGTGTGTCTCTACCATCTGCCCCCCAAGCAAAGACGCTCACCACTGGCAGAACATTGCTGACAGCCCATCTCCTCCCATGTCTTCCCTGACAACACTGTGGTCCTGGGTGATGGGTCCCTCTTTGTGTTAGTAGCAATCCCCACGGGCAACCTGCCCTCAGCTGTTGACATCCGCACTGGGTGTCTAGACAGGGCTTCTCTGCAAAACCCTCTCGGGGCCTCTGGACTGTGTAGGCAGGCTGCAGGGTGACCTGCTTGCATGAGGGCCCCAGGCCAGCCGAGAAAAACAGCAAAGAAGGCTTTGGGATTGACAGGCTCTAGGGAATGAACAGTTTTAAGAAGACTTAAGAAACAAGCAAGGAGAGAGCTAGGCTACCCCAATCTGTGGTGAAGTTGGAAAGGTAGAAAAGACCCAAGACGTGGAAAGCCATCCCTGGCCTGCTGTTCAAACCCTGCTACTCCTGTCTAACCTCTCACATGCTCATAATTTTTCTGTTTTTATTTTCTATCTTGACATAAAAATAGTTTTTAACCAACACTGTTGTATAGCAAATAGAATGATGTTGACGTGCCTCAGTTTTTATAGCTCCTTCCATGTACTTTTGATACTTCCATCATTAACTCCAACAATTCTAATTCTTTGTTCTCCAGGGAAATTGAAATAAAGTACATTTTAAAGTCAGGGAGCACGTGCCTGTGTTTCTTTGCGTCTCCTTACACACTCTTCATAGAGGCAGTGCTCAGTAAGTGTTATCTACTTGCTAAATGTTAGAAGAGATATTTGAGTCTTACAAAATAACTTTAGAAGCTTGCTAGGAACTGCCACAAAATATAGACTTATCCCTTAGAGAGCTTTCAAACGGAGGGTGTATTCTCCTCACAAGAGGAGCATCCTCCCCTCCACTATCCACTCTCTTCCTCCAGCCTAAGATTGTCATGAGCAGGAGCTATTGCTGCTAACTTTCCCTCAGAGCCCAAGGAAAGAAGTCCTACTGCTTGATACTCAGTTTGCCGTTTCCAGTAATCCCATAATGGCAACACTACAAGAAGCCAGCTGTGCACCTGGGGAAGCATTCAGCTGCTCCACGGGGCCCCACAAATTATACCCTGAATTATCCAAGTAGAGCCCAGATTTCTTGTCCCACCCACTGATCCATCCCAGGCAATCCCCACCACAGCTAGAAAAAGACCACTGTCAGCCCATGCAGAATGAGGAGAGGGGCCCTGGAGTTCACTGCCAGAAGTTAATATTCTGGGCAAGGAGTACCAGGAAGGGCTTAACGAGAATGGTGTGGTCAGGCCAATCGCTTAAAAAGATTTGGCAGATTTGGTTTGTTGTACTTTGGAAACTGTGTGTGTGTGTGTGTGTGTGTGTGTGTGTGTGAATGGATAATCTTTGGAACTTTGTGAAAATTCTGTGAAGTCTGGGTTTCCTCCGAGAGGATTTGCATTTCCTTCCAACTAGCTCTTAAAGACACAACCAACCAAGGACCATTTTAACCTACACATTTGGATGATAATTTTGAAGGTTAGAAAGAGGATGTGAATTCCAGCCCTGAACCTGCAGGAGGCTGGACATGTAGATATTCCCAGAGGAACTTTTTTTTCTTTATTCCGTTCCACTCAGAACCAAGACTGGGAGAGGAACTTATTCTACCCTCCACCTTGCTTGGCAGGGTGGGTTTTATTTTTTCACTAGGAACTGAGCCTTTGAGGGTTCTGGTGGTTTTAGGTGGGGGTCTCCAATCTCCAATCCCATTCGCCCTACTTTGATCTAAGATGGTTTTGACTGAGTCATTTCATGTAGATTTCCCATGAAACTCAAGTTCTAGACCGTCGAGGATCTGCAGAGGCCCCTAATCTCACACCCGATTTAGTACAAAGTTAGCTTTCCCTAGCCATGTTTCTTGTCATTTGAGGCCCCCAGGAATTTCTACTACTTGCCTGCCAGTTTATTCATGTGTTTACAAAACATCTTTTTCACTACATCTGCATTTTTAGGTATTCTCTACTAAGAGACATTTAGTCTATCATATTGCTAGAACAAATAGTAACTTTAGCCTTTTCAGTTAAGATAATTTATTGCAAGTATAAATAAAACTTACCTTTAACACATATTCACATTAACAAATTTATAAAACATAAAAGAGTCTACTTGTACCATGTCTGAATAATTAATTCAGAAAAATAGACACACATATGCACACACACACACACACACAGTGGCAGATTGAATTTTCCAAAGATGACCACAGCAATACCTTCCATTCCACGTGCTTCTTACAATGTGGCTTTTGCCTTTCTCCCAACAAAAGGTAGGCTCTTTGTCCCCTCACCTTGGAACTGGGCATGCTTTGTGTTTATTTCAACCAATAGAATAGAGTGGACGTGATGCTATGTGACTGCCAAGACTAAATTTTTAAAATGTCATATGATTCTGCTTTGCTCCCTTGGGACATTTGCTTTTGACATCTAGCTGCCATATTGTGAGGAAGCCCAAACTAGCCCGCGTGGAGAGCTGAGTTCTCAGTCGATGGCCAGCATCAACCACTAGACAAATGGGTAAAGATTCCTTTAGATGATTCCAACTCCCAGTCATCATGTCATCCTCCACCTTTGCATCTTCCCAGCTGAGGCCCCACACATGACGGAGCAGAAATAAGGCATCTCTACTGTGCCTTACTGTGTGAGTTCATGATCCACAGAGTTTGTGAGCAGAATAAAAAAATGGCTGTTTCATGCCAGTAAGTTTTGAGTGGTCTGTTAAACAACAATAAAAACTAGAGGGGCAAGAGGGGTGGGTGTGTGTGTGGGGGTTTGTGTATTTAATGAAAGGTGTAGAATATGGAGTTAGACTTACCCACTTAACAGCTTCATGATTCTGAGTAAATCATTTAATACATATCTCTGTGCTCACATCTGATTGAAAATGATGGTGTTGGTGGTCATAATGATAATATTAACAATAATACCAGCTCTACCTACCTCATAGTGCCATTAAATTAGCCATGGAAAGCAGTTTTGTAACTATAAAACACTATAAAGATATAAAATATTATTATTACTACTCCAATTTCTGACACAATCCTGGGATATTTTATTGAAACTGAACCAAAATCTAAATGTCTGTAACTTTCACCAATAACATTATCTGAACGCATAGACACAAGCCTAATTCTTCTTCCACAACACTCCTTTAAGTATTGGGAAATAGTCCCAATGACATTCCCAAGGCTTCTTTCCAGGTTAATGGTGGTTAGTATTCTTTGTCCTCCCAACCTCATGCCATGTGTCATAGCCTGCCATGTCTTGTGGCCTTACTAAGCTCCTGTGAAGGCTCCTTTGGCTTCCCCAGGTTTCGGAGTTGCTGAGATTAAGGCTAAAGAGTGCTGCCCATCTCAGACAACTCTGTAACAGATGCAACCTGTGCCCAATGCCAGGTCACAGTTCTACCCTTGACTCCACACCTCACACCCCTAAACCAGCTGGCTCTCTTGCTCTTTCTTATTATAGACCAATTAAAACGGGCCTTGAACAGCACGCACACTCACGCGCGCGCGCACACACACACACACACACACACACACACACACAAAAGAAATGTATACCCTCAAACATGAACACCAGCAAGATCTCATTTTAGCCAATGGAAAGCATATGAATTAGAATGAAAGAGGAATCATTTATGCATTCAATTTATGTAGTTTGTTTCCTCTGAAATGCTCAGGGCACTGTACTGGGAAATGTTAATCAATTAACATATTACAGGGCTCAGCTTCTCAGGGATTTGCAAATGTCATTTCACTCTCTTGACTCAGCTCTCCCTCTGTTTCAATGCAATCGTTTCTTGTCTGCTGTGTACCCATGGTGCTCTCTGATATGAAGGATGAGTGGAGAATGCTAAGCTGGAGCAGAATCACAGATGGTAGAGCCAAAGGAAAATTTAGAGACAATCCAACTCATGCCTTCATTTTAAAGACAAGATATCTTTGGCCCTAAGACACAACTTTCTCAAGGTCACAGCTAGTGGGGAACAGCACTAGGCACTTTTTTTACTCTCTCTCATCTGGAAAGCAGAAGAAAAATTATGCAAGTGAGGTCAGCATTCCTGAGAGAGCTAGAACTTGAGGCAACAGGATGTTTCTGCACAGTTATCTTAGCTTTGGCCATAAAAAATCTCCAAGTTTCCCAGAGAACAGCAACTATAATGGTTAGATAATACAAGGACCAACTGAAGATGCTCAGATAACTCAGCCAGCTAGGTTAATTCCATCAGTAATTATTTAAAAGACTGCGACAAAACAATGATCTTCATGTTTTACAATTAAGTGTTGAGGAGGAAATATAACTCGAGTGGCATAAGGGAAGATAATGGGCAGCAGGGATGAACAAAATGAAATCAAGAAAGAAAAAATTAAGATTGCGTATCATGAGATACTCAAGACTCCCATAAGAAACCCCAGTTACTTTTATGTATGTATAATAATCTTTGTTTTGTTTTGGCCATAAAATGAGCCTTTAATGGTTTTTTTTTCTTCTTCAGCTTTTGTGATTATTTATAATCTTATATATATACACACACACACAGAGAGAGGGAGAGAGAGGGAGAGAAATGATGTTCAAACACTCCTACAGTCATAAAAATCCCTCCCTGAAAACCTGTTCCTTTTTAATTAATACCAAAAGCAATTAAATCATGGTGTGCTTCCATTACCGGCCAAGTTTTGTTATGTTTAAAATACAGGAACACGGTTTACGGTTCTATTATTTCGTCCACACACAGCCTTTCAAAGGTGTTTCCTTGATTTCCCCTCATATGAACTTGCAGCCAGGCAGTTAGAAAAAAAAAAAAAACACCCCTGCTTTGAGATGACTTGCTTTTGTTTGATAAGACTCTCCTTTAAGGGGCACCAATCTGTTTGCCCTTTACCCAAGGCCCTCTCCAGAGGGAGTGAGAAAAAGACCAAAGAGATGTTGTGTGCAAGGTCACCAGCCCACTGCCTTGATCATGGCTCCAGATGCCCTCAAATAGGCTTTTCTTCTTTTTGGACATTTGGGAATTAAATAGGCATGTGTGACTTCCTGGAACATACTCTTTTTGTTCTGCTAGGAGAAGCAGCTCCCCAAATCATGGGTTGAGGGGAGTGTATTCTTGACTTTGGGTAGACTCGTGCCATCATCAGCAGATTCCGAAAAACTTGCTCTAACAAATGGAGCTAAACAAACCTTGAGGATGATCCTCAAATACTGGGCCAGGAGAGACGTCAAGGCATTCAACACCTTCCCCACCTGCAAGAATTTTCAAATGACATAAGCCAGTATGCCTAAAGGGTTTTTTAAAAAGGGAAATATCTGGTGTTCAGTGATTAATATTTGTATCAAAGAGTATATAACTTTTCTAGATTAAAACTAGCTAACATCATCTCCCTCAAGAAAAAGATCTATTTTGACAAGCTGACATTTATTATTAATACTTGAATAAGCACCTTCGTTATACAAGAGCACTGAACGAGGTGCTATGGGGGACACAAAAAAGTATGAGCCAATCCTCGCCTTGAGAATTTTATAATTTATTGGAGATACAGACAAATACATGTGAAAAGGAAAACACCAAAGGCAGTGAATGAAGAATGTGTTAATGTCAAGCGAGGGAACCAGCAGCAAACTCTAGAATACTCACTTGTGCTAGTGAGGAGGCCCATCTGTCTTACAGACCAAGAAAACACCCAAAGCCCCAGGGAGAAAAAGCAACTAAAACTTTATCTTAGCGTCAGGAAAGATCAAATACAGCTGTGGGGTTGATATACACTGTATCTCCTGCTACTGACAACAAACCTACACTCACTTCACCCACACCCCAGAACCAAATTACCTCCCAGAGGTCGCTCAGAGGCCACCCATGATCAGCCACTTGTCTTGGGAAGTAAAGACAGATAGAGAAGCCAGGGCAGCAGGGACCATCCTTCCCCTCATAGGACTGTGTTAAGTGCTGTGTTTCAATGTTTGCCAAGGGCAACCAAAGATGTTTTCCCTGTTGGAATTTATTTCTCTTCCTCCCTCTGCTGTAAGAGTGGCTCAAATATGAATCAGAAGTGGGGCCTCTGTACGTCACTCTTTTTACCCACCCAGCTCAGGTTTCTGGTTCCTATTAGCTCTGCCTCTCTCCACTTAGAGAGCATTGGGGTGTAATGGGATTTGTTACAGAGTACAGAATTGTAGAATCAAACAACCCAAGTGTCTTTCAGATACTGAAATCCTTCCACAACATCTTCCCCAAATGTTCATCAAATTTATCCAGTGATGGAGAACTTACTGCCTCAACAGACAAGTTATTCCATCTTGGAACTGTTCTGATTGTTGAAAAGTGCTCGTTCACTTGGATTTCCCTGATACTTCCTTGAGTTGCTTTTAATTATAACTCCTGGGTCCACCCAGATTCAATCTAACATTTAAAGATAGTTCTCAAGTCCTTTTGAGTCCTCAATTCTGTGAGAGCAACATACAGACTTGCTTCAGCCATTCCAGATATCACTTGGTTTCAAATCTTTCATTTTCCCATTTTATCTCTTAGTGCTTTAAGATATCAATTTGTGGCCAGGTGTGGTGGCTCACACCTGTAATTCCAGCACTTTGGGAGGCCAAGCCGGGTGGATTACCTGAGGTCAGGAGTTTGAGACCAGCCTGGCCAAAATGGTAAAACCCCATCTCTACTAAAAATAGAAAAATTAGCTGGATGCAGTGGCAGATGCCTGTAATCCCAGGTACTTCAGAGGCTGAGGCAGGAGAATCACTTGAACCCGAAAGGTGTAGGTTGCAGTGAGCCAAGATAGATCGCACCACTGCACTCCAGCCTGGGCGACAGAGCCAGATTCCATTGCAAAAAAAAAAAAAAATTTGTCTACATCTCTCTTAAAACCTGATCTCTACAGATGAATAAAAGACTGTAGACGTAAACTGACCGATGTAAAGTAAAACAGAAACTCATTTCCGATACTTCGATACTATACTTTTATTAACACAGTCTAAGGCTGCATTCAACTCTATGTGTGGCCACATGGCATGGCATGTGCTTACTGCAGACTAGAAACCTTTCACTGAAAGGGCTTCCCACTTACTGATGAAATAATTGATTTTCATTTATTATACCTGCCCCACACCACCAGGCATTATCCCAGAAACTATGTAAGAAACTGATATTTTTCATGCTCTTTTCATCCTTTCTACTTGAGCCCCAACTATAGATTCAAATGACTGTCTCAAAACTCTAAGAAAAGAAACACTGTTTCTGACCAAGAAATCTCTGTGGAAGGATGCTGAGAATGTCAACGTGGAATTCTGTAATATGAGAATAAAGGCTGCAGCAGCCCCAGAGGAGCCCAGCACTGTTCCTGATTTCCATCCTGCATCCTCCCTTCTTGTAACCCTAAGCCAATCAGAAAGTCCAGGGGAGAGGCCCTGCAGGACGAGTGAACTTCTCTGGTAACCAAAGGAGAAGAGAGGAACCCTTCATTCAACCAGTCACTTATTTTAGTCTTGTGTGATCATTAGACTGTGAGACACTGAATGCACGGACCATGTCCTATTAAGCATCATAAGATATTGACTGAATAAGTGAATGAACAAATGCTACAACTTTGTATTTCTCTCAGTGTCTTAAATTATGTCTGGGAGAGAAAAGATGTTCAGTTACTAATTTAACAGATTAACTCAGTGGTTATAGTCCCAAAATGTTATTACACGTTTTTGTGGAGAGGATCAACTGTATAGCTTGTTAGAAAAATAAAATGTAAGCATAAAACTGATTTAAAAATTGTATCACTATCAAAAACAAATTTTATAATAAGCTCACATGAAAGTGGAGAAAAGGAATAGAAAACAGGGCAAAAATTTCTGTCCCTTTACTGCAGAAGAACCTCCTACAGCTCCCTCCCTTTTCAATTGCTGCATCAAATCCACATGCCTCTTCCCAGGATTAAAGACATTTATTATTGGGGGTCCTCCTTTTATCCCATAATATCTCCCAAAGTCCAACTTCCACCTTGTTTGGGTTAGCCTGAACACCAATGATATTGCCCAAGAGATTTCTGTGGTCCAAAAGATCTTGCACCTCTTCTTTAGCAGGCTTCACTTAGCCTATCTTTCAAGACAACACTCAAAAAACCTGTTCTGTAAAGTCTTCTCTACCTAATACCATCCCACATTGACTATCCTTTTTTTTTCCAGGTAACATATACACAGTCTTCAAGAGAGTACGTTGCTTATCTTTTTAACTAAAGAAGGTCACTTTGCAGGAGTGAAAAATTACCAAAATAATGAATTATTATGAACATTTTTCAATGTATATTTGTCTTGCCTTCCCAAGGGCTGGAGCAGTAGTCTAACTTTATTTTGTGTTTCTTTAAAATGCAAGATAAAACAGTTAAATACGTGCTGATAAATGAATGAATGAAGAATACATTTCCACATGTTGAGTCTTCCCCACTGTTGGAGCTGTCCAAGGTTCTGGTGAAGAGGCTAAGGATAAGTTTAGGCACAACCAGCAAAGCAAGTGACTTAACACAAATTTTGCTGACCCTCAACCCTGAAAGAGTTCATCAACTGTGAAATACCTTGCTGTCCCTGTCACCCTCCCATACATAGTCCTCTCTACCTCAAACACCTAAATCATCATTTCATCATGTCAACTCCCTGCTCAAAAACCTGTATGTCAGGGCTCCCTATTGCCTGCAGTAACATTTAAACTGAGCAGCCCTAACAGAATAGAAAGTAAGAGTTTCGTCATTTAGATACTAAGGCACATCCTAGAAGAGTGGCTAACACCATTGAGAAAAATCTCTGTGAGTGATGAGATATTTCTGATGAATGTGTGCTATGGCCTGAATTGAATCCCCTAAAACTTCATGTGTTGAAGCCCTAATGCCCAATATGATGATTTTTAAAGTGATGATCTTTGGGAGATAATCAGATTCAGATAACGTCATGAGGGTGGAGTCCTCATGACAGGATTAGTGACCTCTTAAGAAAAGATACCAGAGACCTCTTGCTCTATCCCTCGCTTTCTCTCTTTTCTCTCCTTCTCTCCCTCTCTCCCTCTTTTGCAGACATGTGATGGCATCGTGAGAAGGCAGCCATCTGCAAGCCAAAAAAGAGTCGTCACTAGAACCTAACCATCCTGGTAGCCTGATCTTGGACTTCTAGTCCCCAGAACCATTCGAAAATAAATTTCTGTTGCTTAAGCACTCAGTCTATGGTATTTGTTATGGCAGCTCAAGCGGACTAAGAAAAAAATGACCCTCATTAACTATATGAAGGTACAAGCATCCATATACCTGACCACATAACTCAAGCACACATACTGATAAATATTGCTCTATAGTGTTGCTTCTACCTATGAACAAATAACTTAGTTTGTTTAAGTTAGCCCTGCTAACTTAAACAAATAAAAATCTAGACAAAACAACTATCTTCAGAGATTGAACTACAAGCAATGCAGGAGTATGAACCCTGAGAAAAATGAAATAAATAGGGTAAGTTCTATGTTCACTTTGACTATCTGCCTAGATGCAATTTCCAGATTTCATCACAGGGAGGAGGAATCCAAACAAATCCTGGTAGTCTTGTCAAGTTGAAGAGATAGAGATTGAGGTTTGAGAAGATCAAAGCAGTCAAAACTTTCAGGGTAGAATACTGAAAATGAATGAGCTATATGAAGAAAGGGCTCCAGATATCTGCATAAGGATCCTCTCAAGTCTTTGCCTGAAAACTAATCTGTACATGCATATGGGGAATCCTAATAATGCTGAGAAAGAACAATTAGCAAAGAGCTGTAAGCCAAGAAATTTCAGAACTCCAACAGATGTGAAAATCATTTGAGCTTCCATCAGCCAAAGTGGACAGACCCCAAAGCATTCACAAAGCATTCTTTAGAGACACCAGAAGTGTCATAGCTTGGTAATGTTACAAACAAGCCCTAGAATAAGATATACTCCACACCTACCCTAAAAAAGCTTTAAAACAAGCCTCAAAATCAATCTTCAAGTAATTTAACTGCCTGCCAAAACAAAGCCAATCACTCTTTAAAGGAATACAACAAAATCAAGCAGTCAACAAACTAAATTCATAACACTTACCTTTTAATATAAATAGTTATTAGATATGTAAAAGCACAGAAAATGGTGATCCAAAACCTCAAGGAAAATTAGTCGATGAACACACACTAAAAATGACAGATTAAATGAGGAATCTGCAGTGCAGACAAGATGTAAAACAACAAATCATAAATGTTGTAACTATATCTAAGTATTTAAAAGAAAACAAGAACATCTGAGAAGAGATGTAAGTAAAACAACATGAATTACCCAGAGATTTCAAAAACATCATTTGAAATGAGCAGTTCATTGGATAAGATTAAGAGAAGATTGAACATTGCAGAAGAAAAGATCAATTAACTTGAAGACACAAGAGTAGAAATGATCCTAATTAAGTACAAAAAGAGAAATTTTTTAAAAGACAAAAACAAAATACCAGCACCTTATTAACCATTAGGGCAATATCAAGTTGTCTAACATAACAAGAAGTTTTGCAGGGAGGGCAAAAACAAATTTGAAGATATAATAGATGAAAACTGTCCAGATTTTATAAAAATTGTAAATCCACAGATCAGACACTAAACAGTCTAAGATAATAGTTTAAGAAATCTAAACACACTATAAACCTCACCAGGATACCTCATAATCAAATTTTTGAAAAGCAGTGACAAGGAGAAGCAGACAGAAAAAAGATAAACAATACAGACAAACAAAGGTAAAATTTTTTTAATTTTTGTGGGAACATCGTAGGTGTATATGTTTACAGAGTACATGACATGTCTTGATACAAGCATGCAATGTGAAATTGCATCTCCACATCATGGAGAATGGGGTACCCATCTGCTCAAGTATTTATCCTTTGAGTTACAAACAATCCAATTACACTCTAAGTTATTTTAGAATGTGCAATTCAGTTATTACTGACTATAGTGTCCCTGTTGTGCTATCAGATACTAGCTCTTATTCATTTTTCTATTTTTTGTACCCATTAACCATTCTCACTTCCCCTCTACAGCCCACCACTACCCTTCCCAGCCTCTAGTTAATCATCCTTCTACTCTGTGTCCATGAATTCAATTGTTTTGATTTTTAGATCCCACGAGTGAGAACATGTGAAGTTTGTCTTTCTGTGCTTGCATTATTTCACTTAACATAATGATCTTAGTTCCATCAATGTAGCTGCAAATTACAGGATCTCATTCTTTTTATGGCTGAATAGTACTCCATTTTGTATATGTGCCACATTTTCTTCAACCATTCATCTGTCAATGGACAGTTAGGTTGCTTCCAAATCTTAGCTATTGTATACAGTGCTACAACAAACATAGGAGTGCAGATACCTCTTCAATATACAAATTTCCTTTCTTCGGGGTGTATACCCAGCCATGGGATTGCTAGATCATATGGTAGCTCCATCTTAAGTTTTTTGAGGAGCCTCCAAACTGTTCTCCATAATGGTTGTACTAATTTTCATCCCCACCAATAGCATGCAAAGGTTTCCTTTTCTCCACATCCTCGTCAGTATTTGCTGTTGCCTGTTTTGAATAAAAGCCATTTAAGTCGGGTACAATGATATCTCATTGTAGTTTTGGTTTGCACTTCTCTGACAAACAGTGATGCTGAGCACCTTTTTATATGCCTGTTTGCCATTTGTATGTCTTCTTTTGAGAAAAGGCTAAATTTTTTGCTCAACATTTTGATTGGATTATTAGATTCTTCCCTATGACGTTGTTTGAGCTCCTTTTATATATTCTTGTTACTAATCACTTGTCAGATGGATAGTTTGCAAATATTGTCTCCCATTCTGTGGGTTGTGTCTCCACTTTGTTAATTGTATCCTTTGCTGTGATGAAGCTTTTTAAATTAATGTGATCCCATTTTTCCATTTTTGCTCTGGTTTCCTGTGCTTGCAAGATATTGCTCAAGAAATGTTTGCCCAGACCAATGTCCAATGTCCTGGAGATTTTCCCCAATGTTACGTTATAGTAGTTTCATAGTTTAAGGCCTTAGATTTAAGTCTTTAATCCATTTTGATTTAATTTTTATATATGGGTGAGAGACAAGAGTCTAGTTTCATTCTTCTGCATATGAATATCCAGGTTTCCAAGAGTCATTTATTGAAGAGACTGTCTTTTCTCCAATGTATATTCTTGGCAACAAAGGTAAGATTTATACAGACTTATCAGAAACAATGCAAGCCAGATGACGATAAAATGCCATCTTTTGGGAGCTCAATACTTTTTTATTTTATGGTTTTTTTTAAATTGACAAATTAAAAATTATATACATTTATGGTATACAGCATATCTTTAAGTATACCTCGTGGAAGAACTGAGTCAAGCTAGTTAACATACCCATTACCTCACATATTTATCATTTTTTGTGGTGAGAACATTTAAAATCTACTCTCTTAGCAACTTTCAAATATAGGATAGATTGTTATTAACCATAATCACCATGTTATACAATAGTTCTCATAAACTTGTTCCTCCTTTCTAACTGAAATTTTATATGCTTTGATTCATACAGACTTATCAGAAGCAATACAAGTCAGAGAACAATTAAATGACATTTTAAGGTAATAAAAAGGGAATAAATTTTTCAATCTAGAATTTAAAGTCCAGTGTAAATATCAAAGTGAAATTTTAAAAAATGAAGTCTGGATAAACATTTTTCAAAGATTGAGAAAACTTGTTGCCAGAACACCTTCATTACAAGAAATGTAAACTTATTCAGGAAGAAAGAAAAAAATACCACATGGAAACTTGAAACTACCACATGGAAACTTGAAAGCTAGAAAAGGTAAATATGAAGATATATGTAAAAATCACTTTTTCTCATATTTTAACTTTTTTAAAGCTATTTTTTAAAAACTGACAACAATGTATTGTGGGGTTAATAACATACATAGAAATACATTTTATGACAACAATAACACAGTGAGATGCCATCTCTACAAAAAAAAAACAAAAAAACACTAAAAATTAGCCAGGCATGCTGGTATACATCTATAGTCCTAATTACTCAAGATGCTAAGGTGGTAGGACTGCTCAAGCCCAGGAGCCAAGATTACAGTGAGCTATGATTGCGTTACTGCACTCCAGCCTAGGAAACAGAGCATTTTTAGAGACTGTCCCTAAAAATAAATAAACAAACATAGAAACAAAGCAAAGGACAGGAGAAACACCGAAATTATATTAAAGTTTTGATATTACATATGAAGCAGCATAAAAGTATTCAAAGGTAGGCTGTCTTAAGTTAAACATGCATATTGTAAACCCTAGAACAAATATCTCACACACACACACACACACACACACACACACACACAAGTAAGCTAATAGGGGGAGAAAATAGAATACCACAAAATAACCAAGAAAAGGTAGGAAAATAATGAACAAAGAACAGATGAAAACAAATTTGAAGATTTAGACCCAACTATATCAATTATTATATTAAATGCAAATGGTCTAAACAGTCTCATTAAAAGGCAGAAATTGGGAGAGAGATCCAAGATGGCCGATTAACAACAGCTCACGATTGTAGCTCCCAATGAAACTGCAGAGAGCGTGTGGACACCTCAATTTCAGACGAATTTCTGTTGCCCACAAACTGGGAGCTACCCAACAGAGGAGCCACTCAGGGAGCCAGCATGACTCTTTTGGCCGGCGCGGCTGTTTTGCTGGCGCCCCAGCATGGTGCAGCGATTCTCAGTGCAGAGTATACGTGACTGGGTGCCCTTTGAGTGGGGCTAGGCTGGTCCCATCCCCACAAGAACAGCAATTGGAAGCGCTGAGGACTGAGAGTTTCACAGTAAGCACAGCTGAACCAGGGAAAGCCTAGCTCTGCAGGGAAAGTGCGTATGCCGAAGGAAAACTAAGAAACAGAAAAAACTTCATCACCAACAAGCCGGACGTCCACTCAGACCCAATCTGAAAGTCAGCAATTACAAAGACGACAGGTGGATAAATCCACAAAAATGGGAAGAAACCAGTGCAAAAAGGC
>CAUYLG010046384.1:0-31469 GCA_963573385.1 Cacajao melanocephalus
TCCCTTTGGTAATTATGATTTCATCTTTTTCTTTTATACATGGTTGAATCCACAAACATTTTTTGTGCCTCTACATGTACCAGGAAGTCTCTGCAGGGAAAAATTATGGTTCTTAAGCAAAAATCTGTAGGGGCCAAGGGTAAGTTTCCTTCCACCCTCTGAAGGTTTGCTGAAAATGAACTGACAACAGATTAACAGGAGAAAAGACATACAGATGTATTTAATGTGCTTAGCACAGGGAAATTGTAGGAGACTGATTAGCCAATAACCCAATGAGATCCAGATGTTTATACACCTTCATAAGGGAAAGAGAAATGGAAGGTGTAGCAATTTTGAGGGGTAGTAAATATTTTTTTAAGGGGAATGAATGGACCCAATGTTTAGTCAATGGTTAGCAAATAATTCTCTTTGGGAATTGAACGGGACCTGAGAACAGACAGTAGTTGGGACAAAGTTCATCTGGACTCTAGGGGTGGTGTGTAATTTTCAGTCTCTTCCTCTATGATAAGAGGTTTAATCTTCTCTGGTTAATTAAGTTTCAGGGAAGGGTAACAAAGGCGATTGTGTTCCTTTAGGGGTGCTGGTTTCTAGGTAGATAAGGAACTTTGGAGAGCAGCCTCATCCTGTGCCCTGGTCTTGTCCTTATTTCTCAGGGTTTGGTTCTTGCTCCACTTCAAAGTTAGCCTCACTGTTTTCAAATTAGTTTCTGGAATGACCTGGAGTTGCATTTATAGGGTCATCCTCTTTGGTACATTCCTGCCTGAAGACAGGGATAGTTTTTGTTTTTGTGTGGTCATTCTACATTATTCATTGCCTACAGAGCATCCTTATGAATTGAAAGAAATGTTTGAGGGGCCGAGAATTTCAGAAGGCACCACTTTTCCGTTTGTGGGAAAAGTTGTGAACAAATGAGCTTTCTATTTCACGGCAATGAACTGACTCTTAATTGTTTCAGCTACTGAAATATTTAGAATGTACGGTTTTATTTACTGCTCTTCTACCATAATATATAACTTAATGAGGATAAGGGGAAGTATAAACAGGCAAAATAGACTTACTTAAACTTTTGAAAATAGAATGCTGAATTGTGAGCCTACCGTCACTCATATTTGAAATTAGGGCAAAGGCAAAGTAGAAAACAAAAAGCAGTGACAAGCAAGGTGCAATTATTTGGACATTTTATCGTTCATTTATTTATCGAGTACCTGAAACCATGTCCATACTAGAGAGATTCCAAAATGAAAAGTCATGGTCCTACCTTTTAGGAGCTTACAAATAAGCTGTTTACAAAGTTAAATGCAAAAAGGAGTAAAATGAATAAGACATAGTAGGAGTAGAAGGAAAAAAAAGATTATTTCACTCCAGTTGTGTGAAAATTTTTTAAAACTTGGTAGTAGAAACGAAATTTGAGCAAAGTCTCTGAAGGCAGTGAGATGTAAATACTATGTTGATATTGCAGGAAGGTCTATGCAAGATTTTGGAACACTGTTAACAAAAGGAGAGTCTGGCTGGGACACAGTTACCTCAGTGAAACAGCTAGAGAGAAGCACAGAGTACAGGCTTTTCTCACTAGACTGTGGAAAACTACTGATGCTCTATTCAGATGAGTGTCATAATTAGAATTGTGTTTGGCCAGGTGCAGGGTGGCTCACACCTGTAATCCCAGCACTGTGAGAGGCCAAGGCAGGTGGATCACTTGAGGTCAGGTGCTCAAGACCAGCCTGGCCAACATGGCGAAACCCCATCTCTATTAAAAATATAAAAATTAGCCAGACGTGGTGGTGGGCATCTGTGATTCCAGCTGCTGGGGATGCTGAGGCCAGAGAATCAGTTGAACCCAGGAGGCAGAGGTTGCAGTGAGCCAAGATCACATCACTGCACTCCAGCCTGGGCAACTGAGTGAGTCTGTCTCAAAAAAAAAATGAATTATGTTTAAGGTAGTTGAGTTTGACCACATGTATTGGTCTAATTAGAATTGAGCTAAGAGTTCGTCTGGACTTCTTTTACAGGACCCTGATGATAAAACAGTGAGAGATAAAGAAGCCAGCCAAAACCCACCAAAACCAAGATGGCAACAAAAGCAACCTGTACTCATCCTCACTATTCATTATATGCTAATTATAATGCATTAGCATACTAAAAGACCCTCCCACCAATGCCAGGACAGTTTACAAATGCCATACCAACATTCCAAAGTCACTTCATACGGTCTAAAAGGAAGAAGAAACCTCAGTTCTGGGAAATCCTCACCCCTCTCCTGGAAAACTCATGAATAATTCACCCCATGTTTAGCATGTCTTCAAAAAATAACCATAAAAAGAGCCAGCCAGCAACCCATAATGGCTGCTCTGCCTGCAGAGTAACTTCTCTTTTATTCTTTTACTTTCTTTTTCATTTATTTATTTATTTATTTATTTATTTATTTATTTCTGAGACAAAGTCTCACTCTGTCACCCAGGCTGGAGTGCAGTGGCACAATCTCGGCTCACTGCAACCTCCACCTCCTGGGTTCAAGCAATTCTGCCTCAGCCTCCCAAGTAGCTGGGATTATAGGCACCTGCCACCACACCCGACTAATTTTTGCATTTTTAGTAGAGACAGGTTTTCACCAAGTTGGCCACGCTGGTCTCGAATCCCAGCCTCAAGCGATCTGCCCACCTTGGCCTCCCGAAGTGCAGGAATTACAGGCCTGAGCCACTGCACCTGGCCCTTTTATTCCTTTACTTTCTTAATTAGCTTGCTTTCACTTTACTTTGTTGCCTGGCTCTTAAATTCCTTCATGAGCTGAGCCAGCAACCCATGCGGCTTCCTAGGTTGAGCCCCACTTTTGGGCCTTGCCCTGTGCCAGAATGGGCAAGTTTACAGGCAGAGATAATGCAACACTACACCGCATTTTAAAATTTACATTCTCACTTTTTAAAATGAGTGATGGCTTGATATAGTGGGAAAAGGGGAAGTCACTTGAAGTCTGAAGGCATTCTCTGACTGCCTTTTACTAGCTCTGTGACCTCTGGCATATTAATCAATATCTGTATCCTTAGTTTCTTTTTCTGTTATGCAGAATTAATGACTATCTTGTTGAGTTGCTTTGGTAAATGAGATAAGCCTCAGAACACAATGCCTCACACATAATAAGTGCTTGGTGAATATTTGTTTCCCTCCTTTTTGCCTAATTCAGAGCTTAAAAAGCGTTTATTTCTGACTGTTAATATAGCTTGAGTTAGTGAACACCCACGTATCTCATTTTAGTATTTTGGATGGTTCTAAAGTCTGTGCCACAGAAGGCAAAATTGCATCACATTTGCATTTGGGAGAATAAATTTACAATTGAGAAATTAACAGGTACTTTGGGTTCTCAGAATAGTCTGAGTTTATTCAACATTCATTTGATCGATGTTTGTTGTGCCTCTGTGTCTGTGGCTCTGCAAGGAAATACAAAAGTGGTACAACTCAGTCTTGGTCTCAGGGAGTTCAAAGTCAAGTGTGAGATATATCACCACATAGATCATCAAAAGGGTTTATGGTAAGTACTGACAATTTATGCAACTGTTATAGGAGCACAGAAGAATGTGTAATTAGGTGAGTTTACAGAAAAAAATTAGGGAAAACTTCGCAAGGAGACAATGCCTTTAGATAAGTCTCGAAGTGTTCATTGTAGTTCACCCACTACACATTATTTCTTCTGCTACACCTATACCAGGTAAGGAAATAATGTGTAAACCTGTCAGAGGCATTTGAACCAGAGCGCCACCATCTTGAAGAAGGGCTGGGTAACACAAGGCTGAGATCTGCTGGGCTGCATCCCCAGTAGGTTAGGCAGTCTTAGTCACAGGATTGCATAGGAGGTTGGCAAAAGTTACAAGTCAGAAAGACCCTGCTGATAAAACAGGATGCAGTAAAGAAGCCGGCCAAGGCCTACCAAAATCAAGATGGCAATACAAGTGATCTCTGGTTGTTCTCGTTGCTCACTATATGCTAATTATAATGCATTGTCATACTAAAAGACACTCCCCCAGTGCCAGGACAGTTCACAAATGCCATGGCAACTGCCAGAAGTTTACCCTATATGGTCTAAAAGGAAGACCTCAGTTCCGGGAGCTCCCTGCCCCTTTCCTTGAGTAATCCACCCCTTGTTTAGCATACCATCAACAAATAACCATAATAGTAGCCAACTAGCAGCCCTTGGGGCTGCTTTGTCTTTGGAGCAGCTTTTTTTATTCCTTTACTTTCCTAAAGAACTTGCTTTCGTGCTCGCTTTGGCAGCACATATACTAAAATTGGAACGATACAGAGAAGATTAGCATGGCCCCTGCACAAGGATGACATGCAAATTTGTGAAGTGTTCCATATTTTTTAATTAAAAAAAAAAAAAAAGAACTTGCTTTCACTTTTCTCTGTGGACTCACCCTGAATTCTTTCTTGTGCAAGATCTAAGAACCCCCTTTTGGGGTCTAGATCAGTACCCATTTCCAGTAACAAAAATGTAAAGAAGAGAGGAATTGCATCAGTCTGCGTGTTCCTGAAAATGCCAATATCGGGGATTTAAACAAAGTTGTTTCTTTTTCTCACATACTTGAAAATCTACAGGTAGGCACTTGCTGGTATTGACCTAGTGGTTGAAGGATGTCAGGTCCTAGGTCTTTGGGATTCTTTTGGCCTACCCCTTGGGGTCTCAAGATGGTTACTTCAGCTCCAGCTCTCAAGTTCCACACTTCAAGCAGGAAGAAATGTCAGAGGCATTTGAACAGGAGCAACTCCATCTGGAATAAGGGCTGAGTAAAATGAGGCTGAGAGGCTGAGACCTACTGGGCTGCATCCCAGCAGGTTAAGACATTCTAAGACACAGAGTGAGATAGGAGGTCTGCACAAGATACAGGTCATGAAGACCTTGCTGATAAACCAGGTTGCAGCAAAGAAGCCGGCCAAAACCCACCAAAACCGAGATGGTGACGAGAATGACCTCTGGTCATCATCACTGCTACACTCCCACCAGCGCCATGACAGTTTACAAATGCTATGGCAACATCAGGAAGTTACCCTTTATGGTCTAAAAGGTGAAGAATCCTCAGTTCTGGGAATTGCCCACTTCTTTCCTGGAAAACTTATGAATAATCCCCCCATTCTTTAGCATATAATCAAGAAATAACCATAAAAATGGCCAGCTGGCAGCTCATGCTGCAGGTCTGCCTATGGAGTAGCCATTCTTTTATTCCTTCATTTTCTTAATAAACTTACTTTCTCTCAGCACTGTGAGCTCTCCTCAAATTCTTTCTTGTGCGAAATCCAAGAACCCTCTCTTGGTGTCTGGATCAGGAGCCCTTTCCAATAACAGAAGGAAGTTCCAGTGCCTATACAATGGAAGTAAAACTTTCTTAGAAATCCCCAGCAGAATTCCATTTAAATCTCTTTAGTCAGAGTGGTGTCCTATAGCTGCACCTACCCCTAAAGGAAGCTAAGAAATAGAAGTTGTTTTTTTCTTTATTTTACCCATTTAAAGCTGGGCACAAAATTATCCCCAACAAAATCAAAATTCTGTTAAAATGGAAGAAGAGGAAAATAAATTTATGATGTAAGCAACTTAAGATTCTCTGTGATTACAAATAGTTGCTATAGCTAGATGATGGAATGTCATAAGAAGATTGGTAAGAGATAAAGGCTAGAGACACAAGCCAAACTGAGCCAAGCGCAAATCTAAAAGATTATTTGTGGGGGTAAAAAAAAAGACTTTTGAGACAGTTTCACTCTTGTTGCCCAAGCTGGAGTGCTATGGTGCCATCTTAGCTCACTACAACCTCCACCTCCCAGGTTCAAGTGATTCTCCTGCCTCAGCCTCTCAAGTAACTGGGATTACAGGCATGTACCACCACACCAGGCTAATTTTGTATTTTTAGTAGAGACAGGGTTTCTCCATGTTGGTCAGGCTGGTCTCAAACTCTCGACCTCAGATGATCAACCTGCCTCGGCCTCCCAAAGTGCTGGGATTACAGGCATGAGCCACCGTGCCCAGCTAAAAAAAAAAAAAATGTCTTTTTTAAGACATGGTTTCACTTTGTTGCCCAGGCTGGTTTTGAGTACCTGAGCTCAAGTAATCCTCCTGCCTCAGCCTCCAGCATAGCTGGACTACAAGTACAAATGGTTCATTTGTGCAAATTTGTTTTGCAGGAAAACATATTCAAAGTTCCATGATGGGATATTGGGAACATTTGCCTGGTTACAACCATATGGCAATAGGAAAGGAAGGCTCCATGTTCTCATCACATTTTGGCCAATCGATTAATCAGAAACCTTTCAAGTCCTGGAAATGCAGCCAAGGGCAGGGTTCCAGCAGGAAATACTGACTGTTTTGCATAGGCAGCATAAGACCTGTTTTTATCCCATGTCTTGTTAATGATAAAAGTCACCACCAATATTTCCTTTTCTTTTACTCCTTCCTTTTTTCCTTTTCTTCTACTCCTTTTTGCTTTGAATTTATACCAGTTTGTGTCTCACTGAGTTCATTTCTTCTCTCTTTTGAAACACGTTCTCAGCAAGATTCCAAGACCCTGATTGAAAGCCAGGCAAGGTCATTTCTAGACTCCAAGGTTTCTGAGACATGATTTTGCTTTTTATTTTTATTTTTCCTATTTATTTTTTTATTTTGAGACAGTGTCTCACTCTGTTGCCCAGGCTGGAGTGCAGAGGTATGATCATCGTGCACCACCGCCTCGACCTTCCAGGCTCAAGTGATCCTCCTACCTCAGCCTGCCAAGTCACTGGAACTACAGGCTCATGCCAACATGCCCCAGCTAATTTTTTTTTCTTTCTTGTAAAAGAAAAAAAAAATACGATGTTTCCCTGTGTTGCCCAGGCTGGTCTCGAATTCCTGGGCTCAAGTGATCCTCCCACCTCGGCCTCCCAAACCACACCTGGCCTATTTTTCAAGTTTTTTTCATTCTATCATATTTTTGTGACTCCTGTCCCTCTACCCTGGGTGCTTTTTCAACAGTTACTTGTAAGAAACTCTTGAGATTTCTCCCCATATCTCTCTTGACTCTGTCCTTTCTCAGGTGCTCAAGTAAGTGTTTAGTTACCTTTAGAGTTAAGTGTGTTCTAATATCTAAATAAACCCCTCCTACCACTCACTCAATTATACCTATATCCCATATTGTTGATGTAAATAATAACGTTTGATAATTCCTTTTCTCATCTCAAAAGTAATGCCTGTTTATTGTAAAACAATTTTTTAAAAAATACAGATCAATCAAAAAGAAATAGGAATTATCCATAATCTAATCATCCAAAAATACCCATGATTAACACTTTGGTGTGCGTTCCTTTCAGCCTTGCTGTTATACATCTAGATTGTGTACATTTTTTAATGGTATCATTCTGTGCATACTGCTTTATAACCTGTTTTTCATTAATAATGTGCTATAACAGTCTTCTTTTCCAGTCATTTTTTAAAATTTAATTTTTAATCTTACTGAAAGTATATATATACATATATATATAGTTTGAAAATCAAACAGTATCGTAAGACATAATAAAAAATATCAGCAATCCCCTGCCCCAGCCCTCCTCATCCTTGGTTTTTATCTCCTTGGGTCAGACTTGCAACTATCTTGTTTCTCCTGGAAATATATCAATATATTTCTAAATAATATGCCTTCATAATTATTTCTGGGTTTTAAACTATAAACATTGAAAAATATCTTCTAAGGTGAAAGATAAGGATTTAGAACTCATGAACTCTTCCTCAATGCACGCACATATTTTTTCTCCTTTTGGAGTTATCTAACAATTTTTACAAAATCATCATTTAGTGTTTGCCTTAAAACAACAATGTGAATGTACTTAATGCCTCTAACTCTGCACTTAGAAATGGTTAAAATGGTACATTTTACATCATGTGCATTTTACCACAAATGTTTTTGAGGTTTTTAAATCACATCTTTTAAAAAGAAACACAAGCTGCAAAAATAGAAAACTGTACATATACTAGATATCTATATAGAGAGATATATAGAATATATATGAGATATCTATAGATAATATATACTATATTGATAGACATAATATCTATATATGATATATATTATATAGATAGATATCTCATATATAGACAGATATATCTCAGCATCATTCACAGTCATTCAATGCACTGCACCACATTTTATTTCTAGTACAAAGTTTATGTTTCCTGGAGTCAGTAATCACCTCGGTTTTGGATTTTGTTTTCCTATTGGCTTAGTTTTTTTACGAAAGAGATCCCAAACCTTCCAATAGAACCATAAAATTTAAATCAGTATAGCTCAAACACAGCAGTTCCTTTTGTTTTTTTTTTCTTTGACAACATCCCTTTTGGCCTCCTCCATAGTCCCACTCCATTTGAACTGGAAGTTTTCCCCCTGAACTTATCTTACCTCTCTCCTATGTTGGATGTGTTATTTCCTGAACTCCCATATTGTACTTTTTTCTGCTTTACTTCTTCATTGATGAAGCACACATTTGAGTAACTTTCTGAAAAACTCCTTACAAAAAGTAAATTGTTTGTGCTCTTAAATGACTAAAAATTATTTACCCTTACTTTGTAGTTTGGCTTGCTATAGATTTCTAGGTTGCAAATAATTTTACTTTGGAATTTTGAATGTCTTTACTTCATTGTTTTTTAGCTGTCAGCATTGCTGTTGACTCATCTACCATCTGACTTTTAAAAATTTATATGTCATCTGGCTTGTGTGTTTTTTTCCTTTTAAGATTCTCTCATTATGACTGGGGAGCTGAAATTTCACAATGAATCTCCCTTGGCATGGGTGTTTTTTCATTCTGCATGCTGATCACTTATTATGCTCTTTATGCACTTTCGATTTGGAAACTTGTATCCTTTTGTTCTGGGGAACTTTTGGTGTTTATGTGATTATTTCCTTCCTTCATTTTGGTTTTGTTTTTTAATGTTGGAACCTCTGTTATTCAGGTTGACTCTCTTGGATTGATAATCTTTTCTTTCCTCTTTTCTACCTTTTGTCTTTCTATATTATACTGTATTGTATTTGGGAGATAAAGTTGGAGCTTTACCTTCCAACTCTTCTATTGAATTTCCCTTTTTTTTTTCCTTTTTTTTTTTTTTTTTTTGGAGGCAGTCTCACTCTGTCGCCCAGGGTAGAGTGCAGGGGCATAATCTCAGCTCATTGCAACCTCCACCTCCCAGGTTCAAGTGATTTTTCTGACTCAGCCTCCCAAGTAGCTGGGATTACAGACACACACCACCATGCCCAGCTAATTTTTGTATTTTCAGTAGAGACAAGGTTTCACCATACTGGCCAGGCTGGTCTCAAACTCCTGATCTGCCCACCTCAACCTCCCAAAGTGCTGAGATTACAGGCAACAGCCATCATGCCCAGACTGATTTTTTTTTCACAGCTGCTTATTATCCATAAAGCTTTCTTTTCTTTTAGAAGAAGGTGAGTCTTTTATTGAAAAGAGAATTCTTTTGTCTGTCATGGAAGCTGAAGGTATTATTGGTTAAAAAAATTTTTTTTCTTCTCCAAGTATTATTTCTGGGTTATCTGTTTCCTTAGCTGCTTTATTTTTCTGTTTTAGCCTCTACCTTATGTTGGAGGCATTCCTCAAATGTCTTATCATCTTGTCTTTTCATATTTAACAAATCACTAAAAACTGATTTGACTGGAAGCTCTGCATGCCTGAGTGAGTCTTCCTAACTTATGAATCCACTGCTATAAAAGGAATAGAACCTCAAAATCTAATTGCTACTGCTTCTTTTAGACTGATCCCTTTAACTAGAGAAGAAACCTTCATTCCCATTTTTAGGGAACGTAGGCCTGACCACCAGCCTATCATGTTGCCTTATATATTTTTCTGCAAGTGAGATTATACAATACACAATGCTTTCTAAAATTTGTTTTTCATGTAATAATATATCAAAGCCATTCATGTCTGTAGGCACAGGAATATAAAATGGCTACCTAGAATTTCATATTGCAGATCCTGATTTATGCTGATTTGACTTACAGTTTTTCAGCTTTACAGTGACATAAAAGGGATATGCATCAATAGAAACTGTACTTCAAATTTTGAAGTTTGATCTTTTCCCAGCCTAGACAATACTTGTGATGCTAGGCCACAGCAGTGAGCCTCAGCTTTCAGTCAGCCATCAATCAAACAGGAGGGTAGACCACAGATACTTTCCAGTGGACTGCGTTGCCAATGATGTTGCCCAGCTGGAGACTAATGTCAGTGATCTGAAGACATTTAAGACAGACTAGGCTCATGCTGCCTGACTTCAAATTATCCTACAAGTCTACAGTAACCAAAACAGCATGGTACTGGTACCAAAACAGATATATAGACCAATGGAACAGAACAGAGACCTCAAAAATAACACCACACATCTACAACCATCTTATCTTTGACAAACCTGACCAAAAACATGCAATGGGGAAAGGATATCGTATTTAAGAAATGGTGCTGGGAAAACTGGCTAGCCACAAACAGAAAACTGAAACTGGACCCCTTCTTAAACCTTATACAAAAATTAACTCAAAATGGATTTTAAAATGTAAAACCTAAAACCATAAAAACCCTAGAAGAAAATTGAGGCAATACCATTCAGGACATAGGCATGGGCAAAGACGTCATGACTAAAACACCAAAAGCAATTGCAACAACAGTTGAAATTGACAAATGAGATCTAATTTAACTAAAGAGCTTCTGCATAGCAAAAGAAACTATCATCAGAGTGAACAGGCAGCCTACAGAATGGGAGAAAATTTTTGCAATCTATCCATCTGACAAAGGACTTATATCCAGAATCGACAAAGAACTGAAACAGACTTACAAGAAAAAAACAAATAAACCCATTCAAAAGTGGGCAAAGGATATGAACAGATGCTTTTCAAAAGAAGACATATATGAGGCCAACAAACATATGAAAAAATGCTCATCATCACTGGTCATTAGAGAAATGCAAATCAAAACTACATTGAGATAACATCTCACACCAGTTAGAATGGCAATCATTTAAAAAATCTAGAGACAACAGATGCTGGACAGGATGTGGAGAAATAGGAACACTTTCACATTGTTGGTGGGAGTGTAAATTAGTTCAACCATTGTGGAAGACAGTGTGGTGATTCCTCAAGGACCTAGAAATAGAAATTCCATTTGACCCAGCAATCTCATTATTGGATTATAAATTGTTCTATTATAAGTACACCTGCACACATATGTTCCTTGCAGCACCGCTTACAATAGCAAAGACTTGGAACCAACCCAAATGCCCATCAATGATAGACTGGACAGGGAAAATATGGCACATATACACCATGGGATACTATGCAGCCATAAAAAACGATGAGTTCGTGTACTTTGTAGGGACATGGATGAACCTGGAAACTATCATTCTCAGCAAACTGACACAAGAACAGAAAATCAAACACTGCATGTTCTCACTCATAGGTGGGTGTTGAACAATGAGAACACATGGACACAGGGAGGGGAGCATCACAGACTGAGGTCTGTGGGGGGGACTAGGGGAGGGACAATCAGGGGTAGGGAGTTGAGGAGGGATAATATGGGGAAAAATGCCAGATATAGGTGATGGGGATAGAGGCAGCAAACCACATTGCCATGTATGTACCTATGCAACAATCCTGCATGTTCTTCACATGTACTCCAGAACTCAAAATGCAATAAAGTATATATTCTTTTTAAAAAAAAGATGTCAACTCAATTGTTGGTCCCTCTAGGACATTGTCCCTGGACCTCTAAGCACTTTTATTTGTTTTAACCTAGTAATTCCTCATGACAAACCCATGGGCCAGTGATTCAATGATCCGCATTATGCAGATCAGAAAACATGACATAAAGAAAGGTCAAGTAGCTTGCCCAACATCACACAGTTGGTAAATGGTGTAGGCAGATGGTGACCATACTGCTTTCTTGTCATTGTCTTACCCACTCTTTGCCTAGATGACAGCTCTTTAGGGAAGGAACCGTTGTTGCTCCTGTTGGTACCCTAGCACTTTACTCACAAGGTAGCATCTATCAGGGACTCAGGAAATAATGAATGAGTGAATGAGTGAGTGGCCTGCACACTTGTTCAGCAGCTGCCTGGATCTTCCAGATAGGGCAGGTCATTCGTTCACCTGATCAGGGATCCCTTCTCATGTTATTCTCCTTTAGCCTCTAAGATGGCCATTACCAATGGCATTCATTCTCAGTGCCAAAACCTTCAGGGAATTTTAAGTCAACTTAACCACAACCGCCAACTTCTCTTCCCCAGCTGCACAGGACTGTTCCTGCCCCAAAACCCATACTCCAAGCTGCCTGGTGGGAGATAACAGTAACAATAATCAGCAGCAACAGTGATATTCTGAGGGCTTATTGAGTGCTTACTGTACATCATTATTGAGTGATTACTGTGGATCATTATGGAGTGTTTACGGTATATCAGGTCCTATACTAAATACATTGCACTGCAACCCTATGAAGTATATCCTATTATTGTCTCCATCTTGGAAAAGAGGAAACTGAAGATCGGAGAACTCAGATTATCCTCCTGATGTAACAAAGCAGGTAAGAAAATAAGCTGTGATTTAGACCTGCCTTTGTCTGGCTACAAGGCACATCCTGTTAACTCCAAAGGTCACAAACTCAAGACCACAGGCCTAAATAGCCACTAGCTATGTTCCGTTTGACCTATATGTGGGTTTTTTAAATTTTAATTAAATTGCCATATTTAAGAATGTCTATTGCCCCAAGAACAATCTGGATTTTTAGCTTCTCTTGAAAATAATCAGATCTGTTAGCTTACAGCCCACATTCCTGCCTAGATGTAATTGGCTGGAGCTGAATAGAGGCTGCTCTATTATAGTTTGCCCCAGTCCCCACCACTCCTAATTGCTTTACACCAGCTCTGCTTTATTCATTTGTTTTACGTCCCTGGCCCCCCAGAGGGCTTTAATTTGCTACTGTCACCCACCATGCTAGACCCCCTCTTATAAATGAGATCACTCCTCCCACCAGGGAAGACAGCAACAGCAGCATTTAGATGACATGAATAGTAATAACGTGGTGATCCTTCATATTTTACGAAGCACTTCTGCATTCATTATCTCATTTAATTTTCAAAACAATAACCATTTCCTGCACAACTCATCTGGGCCAAGGTCTGTTGCCAACCACCGGAGAGGCAGAGAAAAATAAGAGTAATCTCCACCTTCCAAAAGCACACAGCCCTGCAATGAAGACAACCCACTGAAATGAAAGCCCAGCATGGTCACAGAAGACATTGTTACCCAGCACAGGGAAAGCCAGAGAGACAGCAACTAGCAGCAGGTACTTTAGTCAGTTTGGGCTACAACAAAGCACAGGTATACCTCAGAGATATTGTGAGTTCATTTCCAGGCCACTGCAATGAAACAAATACTGCAATAGAGTAAGTCACACGAGATTCTTTGGTTTCCCAGTGCATATAAAAGCTATGTTTACACTATACTGTAGTCTATTAAGAGTGCCATTCCATTATGCCTTTAAAAAACAATGTACACACCTTAATTTTAAAATGCTTTATTGCTAAAAATTGCTAACAATCATATGAGTCTTCAGTGAGTAGTAATCCTTTTGCTGGTGGAGGGTCTTGCCTTAATGTTGATGTCTGTTGATTGATCAGGATGGTAGTTGCTGAAGGTTGAGATGACTGTGGCAATTTTTCTAAATAAGACAACAATGATGTTTGTCATGTAAATTGACTCTTCCTTTCATGAAAGATTTCTCTGTAGCATGTGATGCTGCTTGACAGCATTTTACCCACAGTAGAACTTCTTTCAAAATCAGAGTCAGTCCTCTCAAAATCTGCCACTGCTTTATCTACTAAGTTTACAGAACATTCTAAATGCTTTGTTGTCATCTCAACAACATAAACAGTATCCTTACCAGGAGTGGGTTCCATTTCAAGAAACCACTTTCTTTGGTCATGCGTAAGAAGCAACTTTTCATCCTCTAAAGTTTTATTGTGAGATTGCAGCAATTCAGTCACATCTTCAAGCTCCACTTCCAACTCTAGTTCTCTTGCTATTTTCACATCTGCAGTGACTTCCTCCACTGAAGTCTCAAACCCCTCAAAATTATCCATGTGGGATGAAATCAACTTTTTCTAAGCTCCTTCTAAAGTTGATATTTGACCTTCTCCAATGAATCACAAATGTTCTTAATGCCATTTAGAATGGTGAATTTTGGCCAGGCATGGTGGCTCATGCCTGTAATCCCAGCACTTTGGGAGGCCAAAGAGGGCAGATCACTTGAGGTTGGGAGTTCAAGACCAGCCTGGCCAACATGGTGAAACCCTGTCTCTACTAAAAATACAAAAATTAGCCACTTGTGGTGGTGCACACCTGCAATCCCAGCTACTCAGAAGGCTGAGATTGGAGAATTGCTTGAACCCAGGAGGTGGAGGTTGCAGTAAGCTGAGATGGTGCCACTGTACTCCAGCCTAAGCAACAGAGTAAGACTCCGTCTCAAAAAAAAAAGAAAGAAAGAAAGAAAAGAATGAAGAATCCTTTCCAGAAGGTTTTCAATTGACTTTGCCAAGACACATCAGAAGGATCACTATCTATGACAACCATAGTCTTATAAACTGTATTTCTTAAATAACAAGACTTGGAAGTCTTGGTCCATGGGCTGCAAAGTAGATGCTATGTAAGCACCATGAAAACAGCATTAATCTCTTTGTTCATTTCTACCAGAGCCTTTGGGTCACCAAGCTCACTGTCAATGAGCAGTAATATTTTGAAAGGAATGCTTTTAGCAATAGTTCTCAACAATGGGCTTAAAATGTTCAGTAACCCTGAATGTAAACAGATATGCTGTCATCCAGGTTTTGTTGTGCCATGTATAGAGTGAAGGCCGAGTGATTTAGTATTAATTCTTAAGAGACCTAGGATTTTTGGAATGATAAATGAGCTTTGGCTTCAACTTAAAGTTACCAGCTGCATTAGCCCCTAACAAGAAAGTCAGCCTGTTCTTTGAAGCTTTGAAGCCAAGCATTGACTTCTCTTCTCTAGCTGTTAGTGTCTTATACGGCATCTTCTTCAAATAGAAGGCTGTTTCACCTACGTTGAAAACCTATTGTTTAGTGTGGCCACCTTCATCGATGATCTTAGCTAGAGCTTCTGCGTAACTTGCTACAGCTTCTCCATCAGCACTTGCTGCTTCATCTTGCACTTTTACGTTATGGAGATGGCTTCTTTCCTTAAACCTTAAGAACTAACTTCTGCTAGCTTCAAACTTTTCTTTTGTAGCCTCTTCATCTCTCTCAGCCTTGATAGAGCTGAAGAGAGTTAGAGCCTTGCTCTGGATTAGGCTTTGGCTTAAGAGAATGTTGTGGCTGTTTGATATTCTATCCAGACCACAAAAATTTTCTTCAAATCAGCAATAACACCATTTCACTTTCTTATCATTGTGTGCTCACTGGAGTAGAACTTTTTATTTCCTTCAAGAACCTTGTCTTTGCATTCACAACTTAGCTGACTGTTTGCCTCAAGAGGCCTAGATTCTGGCCTGTCTTGCCTTTTGACATGCCTTCTAAGCTTAATTATTGCTAGCTTTTGATTTAAAGTGACAGATATGCAACTCTTTTTTTTATTTGAACACTTAGAGACCACTGTAAGGTTATTAATTGGCCTAATTTCAATATTTCTTTGTCTCAGGGAATAGGAAGAGCTGAGAAGGAGGAGAGAGACCAGAGAATGACTGGTTGATGGGAGTCAGAACACACATAACTTTTTTTGATTAAGTTTGCCTTCTTATATGGGTGAGGTTAACAGTGCCTAAAAGCAATTACAACAGTTTTATCAAAGATCACTAATTATAAGACACCATTATATATATTTAATAAAAAAGCTTGAAATATTGCGAGAATTACCAAAATTTTACACAGAGACACAAAGTAAACACATGCTATTGGGAAAATGGGGCTGATAGACTTGCTTGATGCTCACAAGGGTTGCCACAAACCTTAAGTTTATAGAAAGTGTGATATCTCTGAAGTTCAATAAAGCAACATGCAATAAAATGAGATATGACTGTGACAGACTGGGTGGATTGTAAACAACAGAAATGTATTTATCACAATTCTGGTGGTTGGAAGTCAAGATCAAGATGCCAGTAATGTCAGATAGGGATGAGGGCTTTCTTTAGCTTGCAGACTGATGACTTCTTGTTTTATCCTCACACAGTGAAAAGAGGGCACAGGAGAACTTTCTAGAGCCCTTTTTATAAGGACATTATTCCCATTCATGGGGTCTCCATCCTCAAAACCTAATTGCCTCTCGAAGGCCCTGCCTCCTAAATACCATTGTATTAGGCATTAGGATTTCAACATATGAATTTGGAGGTGGGGGGGACATAAACACTCAGTCCGTAATACCAGAGAAGCTAAAATGCTTCTGAAGGTGATATTCCTGATGTACACTGAAGGATGAACAGGACTGTGCAAGGATAAGCATGGGCATACTCCTAGCAAAGGAACAGACAAGAAGTCAGTGCTCTTCATTTCCAAGACATGAGCTGCTCTTAGGACCAAGATCAAAATCCTTGGCAGACCTTTCAGGGGTGACATGGTTTGGGTTAGTGTCCCTGCCCAAATCTCATCCTGAAATATAATGCCCGTTTGGGGTAGGACTGGTGATTGGGTCATGGGAGCAGATTTATTTCTCCGTGCTGTTCCATGATAGTGAGTGAGTGCTCACAAGACCTGGTTGTTTAAAAGTGTGTGGCCCCTCCCCCTTCTATCTATTCCTCCTGCTCTGGCCATGTAAGACTTGCTTGCTTCCCCTTTGCCTTCCACCTTGATGGTAAGTTTTCTGAGGCTTCCCCAGCCATGCTTCCTGTACAGCCTGCAGAACTATGAGCCAATTAAACCTCTTTGGTTTATAAATTATTCAGTCTCAGGTATTTCTTTATAGCCATGCAAAAATGGATGAATACAAGAGTTTCGATGATATGGTCTCTGCCCACTTCTCCAGTCTCATCTCACTCCCTCTCCCTTACTCAGAACATGAGTTTCTACCTGACCTGGGAACTTCACATGTGCTGTTTCCCTCTCATCCTAAACATCATTTCTTCAGGAAACTTGTCCCTAGTGCCTCTAACCAGGTCAGTTCTCTCTATCACACTCAGGAAGTTTCCTTCACAGAATGAGTCATAGTTTGTAATTACATTTTTGTGGGACAATTGGATTAATGTCTGTCTTCCTCTGTGACAGACTGAAAAATTGTCCCCAATTCTTTATCCTTCCCTGTGCCTGCACATTTTTCTGTGTGGTTTTGCAACCTCCACCCCCTAACTTTGATCTCAGCCATATGAGTTGCTTTCGCTGATGGAATGTGGGTGGAAGTGATGATGTGCTGCTTCTGAATCTAGAACTTAAGAGGCCTTTTGTGCTTCTGCCATCACCATGAGAAGCACATGCCCAGCTAGTCCACTGGCACAAGAGGACAAGAGTCATGTGGATCAGGCCCAGACTCACCCGGCAACTTAGAATGCCACACTGAGCCCAGCTAGATCAGTCACACCCTAGCCAACCACAGAGGCATGAGCAAAATCAATGCTTATTGCTGCATGCTACTAAAATGTTAGAGTTGTTTGTTACACTGCAATAATTGACTGATACACCCTGCTACATACTGAGCTTTGTTTAAGCAAGAATCAAATGTTTTTTCAACATTGAATCCTTACCACCTTACATATAGTGGACCCTTAATACTAATACATATTTGCTGAATTAGTGAATGATTAGTGGACCAGATTACACCGGCACTGAGAAAGCCCTGCACTACTAGGAGACCGCTGGGGTTTCACAAAGTGAAGTATACCTCTAATCAGTCAAAGTGGTACAACCTTCTAGAAGATAAGCAAAGAAGAAATGAAGAGACTGGGAAAGGCATTGGGGGAAGGATAAAGAGAGGTTGGCAAATGGGTACAAACATAAGTTAGATGTTAGATGGAAGGGATAAGTTCTAATGTTTGACAGCAGAGTAGGGTGACTATAGTTAACAACAATACATCATATATTTCAATATAACTAGAAGAGAGGGCTTGAAATATTTCCATCACATAGAGATAATAAATACTCGAGGTGATGGACACCCCAAATACCCTGACTTGATCATCACACAGTCTCTATAACAAAATATAATAAACTATCATATGTATCCCATAAATGTGTATGAATATTTGTATTAATAAAAAAAGAAATAGATGGACACCATCTTTCTCCCTGCTTGTCCCCAAGACCTCTGCCTCTACAACTTCAAGGCTTGGGGAAAAGGCCTATAGCAGAATAAGTGCTTAGACCTTTGGAGACATTAGGACTTCCCTACAGCCATCAAATCAGCAGCCTGAGTCTGACTTGGTACCTAGAAAGTAACACCCATGTTGCTCATTTTTATTTGGATTAACTCAGAGACATCAGGAATAAATTGATAATGATAATGATGACAGATAGATTTAATAACATTAAAAAAACATTAAATGTGTGCTGGCCACTGTGTTACACCAGATTACCTACTTTAATTCCTTACAACAATTAAATGGTGTGTGTCCTATTTCACAGATGAGGAATATAAGCCTGAAAGAGGTATGGTACCATGTGCCAAAGCATGAAGCTAGCAAACAGAGCCTGAAAGAGATATGGTACCATGTGCCAAAGCACAAAGCTAGCAAAGATTTAAGAGAATTCAAAACCAGGTGGTCTGAGTTCAGAGCTCATGCCCCGATCACTGAGCTACGGCCTGAGCAGTGACTCAGAAGTCATAAGACTCAGACCCAGCTCCAGCCAGTATGAGCTCAGGCAAGACTCTTCCTCTCACTAAACATGGTAACCACTTTCTTGGTAATGACATCTGAAGGACTTTCCAGGTCTGGCTTCTCCTGTCCTGTGGCTTGAGCTACCCTTCCTCATTCCTTTCATGCACTTCCAGCTGCCATCTCCCAAGAATGTCCTTTTGGGACACTTTTAGCAGACATCAGCCTTGTCAGACCCAGCCACCAGCAATTGTCACTGCTTTTCCTGGAGGCAGGTGTGCAGTATGTATTCAAAGTCTTAATGATGCTCATAACATTTCCCTTAAAGAAAGATCAAAAGTGAGCACAAGGGCTTATGGTAAAGAATGTTCACAATGGCATTATTTATCATAAGAGAAGCCCAGCAACAACATAAATATCCATCCTTAGTAGATTCATTAAATGAATTGCAGCATATCACTCAACAGGAGTACTATGGAACCTTTTAAAAATATAAAATGGCTCGTTTGCAATGTTCTGCATCACAGCATTATTCAAAAGGCAAAATATGGAGGAAAATATTCAAATGTCCATCAATAGTGAACTGGTTAAATAAACTGTAGTATATTCATATAGATTACTGTAGAGTGGCACAAAGAAATGAGAAAGTTCTCTATATATTTGATATAGAAAATTCTCCCAGATACTTTGTTAAGTGAAAAAACAAGGTGAGGAACCGTGTTTATAGCATGTACTCTTTTGCAGAAAAATAAAAACACATATATAAATTTCTTTTTTGTTTTGTTTTGCTTTGTTTTGTTTTAATTGTACTTTGAGCTCTGGGGTACATGTGCACTTCCTGCATCCTGCAGGATTGTTGCGTAGGTACATACATGCCATGGTGGTTTGCTGTCTCCATTCCCCCCCACCCCTATCACCTACATCAGTCATTTCTCCCTGTGTTATCCCTCCCCATCCTCCCTGCCCCGCTCCATGCTGTCCCTCCCCTCCCCTCCCCTCCACCCCTCTACCTAACCCTGTGAGTATTGTTCCCTTCCCTGTGCCCAAGTGTTCTCATTGTTCATCACCCACCTATGAGTGAAAACGTGGTGTTTAGTTTTCTGTTCTTGTGTCAGTTTGCTGAGAATGGTGGTTATTTACAAGAAAAAAACAAACAAACCCATTCAAAAGTGGGCGAAGGATATGAACAGACACTTTTCAAATGAAGGCATATATACGACCAACAAACATATGAAAAAATGCTCATCATAATTGGTCATTAGAGAAATGCAAATCAAAACCACATTGAGATAACATCTCACGCCAGTTAGAATGGCAATCATTAAAAAATCTGGAGACAACAGATGCTGGAGAGGATGTGGTGAAAAAGGAACACTTTTATACTGTTGGTGGGAGTGTAAATTAGTTCAACCATTGTGGAAGACAGTGTGGCGATTTCTCAGGGATCTAGAAATAGAAATTCCATTTGACCCAGCAATCCCATTACTGGGTATATACCCAAAGGATTATAAATCATTCTATTATAAAGACACATGCACACACATGTTTGTTGTGGCACTGTTTACAATAGCAAAGACCTGGAACCAACCCAAATGCCCATCAATGATAGACTGGACAAAGAAAATGTGGCACATCTACACCATGGAATACTACGCAGCCATAAAAAATGACAAATTCGTGTCTTTGGAGAGGTATGGATGAATCTATTTCTTTATATAATCATAAGGAGATTCTGGCAAGAGACCCAAGAAAGAACTAGTTATTGGTAGGAGGTCTAGTCAGAGGGGGCACAAGGGTGAAAGGAAACTCTTTACTATGAACCTGTTTATATATATATATATATAATTATTATATATATAATTTTATTATAATATAAATTACAATATATATATACATAATTTTACTTTAAGTTCTGTGATACATGGATACATGTGCAGGACGTGCAGGTTTGTTACATAGGTAAACATGTGTCATGGTGGTTTGTTGCACCTATCAACCCATCACCTAGGTATTAAGCCTCACATGCATTAGCTATTTATCCTGATATTCTCCCTCCACCCACGCCCAACAAGCCCCAACATGTGTTGTTCCCCTCCCTGTGTCCACATGTTCTCGTTGTTCAGCTCCCACTTAGAAGTAAGAACATGCAATGTTTGGTTTTCTGTTCCTGCATCAGTTTTCTGATGATAATGGCTTCCAGCTCCATCCATGTCCTAGCAAAACATGATCTCCTTCCTTTTTATGGCTGCATAGTATTCCATGATGTATATGTACTACATTTTCTTTTTCCAGACTATCACTGATGGGCTTTGGGGTTGATTCCATGTCTTTGCTATTGTGAATAGCATTGCAGTGAACATACATGTGTATGTATCTTTATAACAAAATGATTTATATTCCTTTGGGTATATACCCAGTAATGGGATTGCTGTGTCAAATGGTATTTCTGGTTCTAGAGTAGGTCTTTGAGTAATAGCCACACTGTCTTCCACAGAGGTTGAACTAATTTACATTCCCACCAACCTGTTCATATATTTTTAACTCCATGAATGTATTACCTTCTTATAAAATCAAACTTTTAAAAATCTTAATAATGTTGTAGAAATATATTGAATTGTGGAGGAAAAGCTTATAATATATTGTTAAAAGGAAAAAATATTTTATACAAGAGAATGAACAGTGTGTTTGACCTTAAGTAAGTCACATTACACTGAGCCTGTTTTTTATCTGTAAAATGAAAAAAAAATTACACCTACTTCACAAAGTCATGTTGAAAAAAAATTAAACCAAAGTAGGAAAAACATGTTAAAAAAAAAACACACAGCTAACACTAAATAGGTATAGTTACTAATGACCCCATAAAAACAGTGCTGGGATTACATGCATGGTACATGTAGTTATCTCTGGGTGACAGGATACAAGTGTTTTTATTTTGCTTTTTGTGGTTTTCTAGATTTCCCAATTTTACCATAAAGAAAACACATTCATTCATGCCTGTGGTGCTTTGGGAAGCCAAGGCAGGGTTATCACTTGAGCCCAGGAGTTTGAGGCTGCAACGACCTATGATAATGCTAATGCAATCCAGCCTGGGTGGCAGAGTGAGACCCTGTCTTGAAAGAAAGAAAGAGAAGGAAGAAAGAAAGGAGAAAGGAAGGAAGAAAGGAAGGAAGGGAGGAAGGAAGGAAGGAAGGAAAAGGAGAAAGGGAGGGAGGGAGGGAGGGAGGAAGGGGGAGAGAGAAAGAGAAAGAAAAAAGAAAGACAAGAAAGAAAGAGAGAGAAAGGAAAGAAGAAAGACAAGAAAGATGAAAGAAAGAAGGAAAGGAAGAAAGAGAGAAAAGAAAGAAAGAAAAAGAAAGAGAAAAAGAGAAAGAAAGAAAAAGAAAGAAGAAAGAAAGAAAGAAAGAAAGAAAGAGAAGAGAAGAAGAGAAGAGAAGAGAAGAGAAGAGAAGAGAAGAGAAGAGAAGAGAAGAGAAGAGAAGAGAAGAGAAGAGAAAAGAAAAGGAAAAGAAAAGAAAAGAAAGAAAACCTCTAACTCTAGGGCATCCAAGGAGATTGCTTCCTACAGAAACCATCATCTGGTGTGTTTAAGTTGTATTGGTCTGTTTGTTAAAACATCAGTAGTATTGGTCGTGTTTTGTTCCAGACACCCTGTCCAGGACAAGTCACACTCTGAATAAAACATGGCCCAGGGTCTCCTCTTCACTTCCTCCCCTTGCAGCCAGATCTTAGGAAATGTACACTTTCCTTCTATGCTTTGAGGATGGTGGTTTAGAAGCTTCTGGCTAATTGCAGTTCAGAGCGTTGGTCCCAGGTCTCTATCCCGTCTTCAGCGTCCCTCATTTCACTTTGAGGGCATCCCCTTTGTGTGACCTTGTCAGCAGCTGTCACAGTCACTGGGCTGGTCTTACACTTCATTTTTTAGTCTGTTAAGTTTAATGCCCCTATGCTTGGTGAAGTAAAGGGAACAGCTTCTCTTTGTGGCTGTGGTGGTGATTTTCCAGAGATTATCTCGAGATTCTACTCAGATATATACAGTTCATACTTACTCACTGCATGAATAAGCCAGTGTAGATTAGATAAATGCTGGGGGCTATCAAAGCAGAGAAGCTCTCCCTAATTATTCACTTCCTGAATGCCTTTCGCGACAGAATACCTCCTGGCTTCTTTAATCCCCACCAAAGGTCCAGAAATCAAGGCATCATCTTTGGCCCCTCCCTCTCCGTGTCCCCAGCCATCCAACCACCAGCAAGTCCTATTGGTTTGTCCCCCAAAATATATCTTAGATCTCGGCAGGTACCTCCATCTCTTCATCCCTAGCTAACATCAGCCCTGCCCTGAGCTGCTGCAAAAAAAACTTCCTAACTCATTGTCTGCTTCTACTTTTGCTCCTGTCCAATCCATTCCACAAATTGCAACCAAGGAGTGTTTTGAATTATAAATTGGATCATGTGGCATCCCTCCTCTGCTTAAAACTCTTCAGTGGCTCCCACACACTTCGAATCAAGTCCAAGTTTCTTCTTATGGTCTGCATGGTCTGCATGACCTGGCCCAGCACAGGTCTCTGATGTCCACCACACCAGGTGCCCTCTTGTTACATTCCAGCCATACTCTCTAGTGTGGTTCACCCAGAAGCAAACCTGGAGACAAGGATTTGGTTTCAAGTAGATAATCTGGGAGGTGATCCCAGAAAGCATCATGAGGGAGTGGGAAAAGTGCAATACAAACCAGAGTAAAGCTGAGGAAGGGCGCATTAATGAGTGGGTTACCTCTGCAGACAACTGGGGCTCAGTTCTGCTGGGGAGCCTCTATGTGGACATGCCTGAGAGCTGTGCCAGCAAAAGGTGGGGAAACTGGGGAGTTTATCTGCCTTTTCCCTCCCACATTGTTGAGCATCATTCTGGGGACACAGCTTCCCAGAGCTCTGGCAGAGCACTCACCTGGGGCTGGAGAACACTCTTAGGCAAAAAGACACAGGAAACCCTAATTACCCATATAGACTAGGGAGTCATGAGTAGAACACCAGCAGCCCCTACCCGCTTCAGTATTACTCAGTGGGTGGCCCGGGACCACCCACCATCCACAAAATTAACCAGTCTATGATGGGATGAGGCACTTGGGCAAGAATTCAATTAACTACACCACTAAGCACACTGCCTAGTTCCACTGACATTTTTTCATAGTCAGATGCTGTAAGTTTGAATATGGTGTGTTTGCCCCTACAAAACACATCATAAATGGACTAAGACCTTAGACTTTCTCAATGAAGGAAGCAGTGCATTAATGTATACTCTGGTGCAAGCTCCTTACCTTCTCATAGACTGGTATTTTGAATAGCCCTGTATATTATCCTTCTATCTGTTGCTGGAACACATTGAGTCTGTTCCTACCACACATCCCTGTCCTTGCTGTTCCTGCTGTTTGACCTTGTTTTTCCTAGCTCCTTCCCAGCCTTCATATGGCTTCCATGGTCCCACCTTGGAAAGACTTTCCTGACTCCCTATATAAAATATCCACCAACCCATTACCCAGGTTACAACACACTACTTATTTTCTTCAAGGTGATAATCATACTGTATATTCGTTCTGTATTTGTTGGTTGACATATTGTCCATCTCCCCCACTTGAATACATGTTCCATAGGGGCAAGAAGTTGGCCTGGCTCCTTTGCCCATTACATCACAGCACCAAGCACAGAGTTGGTGCCCAAAAAACACTGAATCAATGATTGAAAAAATGTGCAGCCAACATACATTCCAAGTTCATTATGTGATGTCCTTCTCCCATCCAAAGATGCTTAATGCTGACACGACCTCCACTTGATGTCAAGCAAAAACACAATTCCCCAGGCTCACCATTGTTCTCCCATGATATGCCCCAAATTGTGGCTTACCCCTAGTAATGTCCACATCTTCATAACAGTGCTTCAGCAACCAAACTCCCAAGCCGAAGCCTCCTCCATCCCTGAAATTGGGTACCAATTCATTTGGAGCCATCCATCTGAGTAGGTATAAGCACTGGCTTGGGAATTAGATGCACATAGCTTCAAACCACAGTCCTGCCACTAGTTGTGTGGCCTTGGGTAGGTGACTTCACCCCTGCGAGCCTCAATGTACTCATCAGTGGAGCCTCAATGTACTCATCAGTGGATCCTCAATGTACTCATCAGTGGAGCCTCAATGTACTCATCAGTGTTGTTGTAAGAATTAAATTAGACATATTTGACTCAACTATCCCAGTCCTGGGTATCTACCCAAAGGAATGTAAATCATTCTATTACAAAGCTACATGCACATATATGTTCTTTCCAGCACTATTCACAATAGCAAAGTTATGGAATCAACCCAAATGCCCATCAGTGATAGACTGGATAAAGAAAATGTGGTACATATACACCATGGAATACTATGCAGCCATAAAAAGGAAGGATAACATGTCCTTTGCAGGGACATGGATGAAGCTAGGAGCCATTATCATAAGCATAGGAACAAAAAAAACAAACACCACATGTTCTCATTTATAAGTGGGTGCTGAACAATGAGAACACATGGTCACAGAGAGGGAGTAACACACCCTGGGGCCTGTTGGGGAGTGGGGTGAGGGGAGGGAGAGCATTAGGAAAAATAGCTAATGCATGTTGGGCTTAATACCTAGGTGATGGGTTGATACGTAAAGCAAATCACCATGGCACATACTTACCTGTGTAACAAACCTGCACATCCTGCACATATTCCTGGAAACTTAAAATTAAAACTAATTTTTAAAAAAGAATTAAATTAGATAGCTTGTATAAAGCAAGGTTTCTCAACCTGAACATTATTGACATTTTGAGCTGAGTTTTTGTTGGGGTCAGAGGTAGCAGATTGTCCTATCCACTGTAGAATATGTAGCAGAATTCTGGGCCTCTACCTCTTAAATGCCAATAGAACACCCCCCACATACCATATAAGAACAAAAAATGTCTGCAGATATTATCAAATCTCCCCTGGGAGACAAAATCACTTAAAGTTAATAACCACTGGTAGTAAGTCTTTAACACAGGGCCTGGCAAGTTATTGAACTGCTATATACCTCAGTTTCCTTATCTGTAAAATAGGCATAATAATGGTATTCAACTCATAGTTTGTTGAGAATATTAACTGAGATAATATGTATAAAGGGCTTAGCAGAACACCTTGCATATTACAAATGCTTTTTTCAAAAAGCTATTTTTGTCATTAAAACTTAATGACTGCAATTATTGCTATTTGTATTAGAGCCCTCCTTTAATCACTATTCTGAGTTTAATCCAATCACCTACCTAGTTTTTCTGGAAGACTTTACCATTCATACTGCGTACCCAGTGCTGGAGGTCTTTTCCTAATCCCTAGCTATGCTGCGGCCTCCCAAATGTCAAGATACAAAATCGCCTTCCAAACCCAGTGCGGCTGGCCATGTTGAGCACCTAACGGCCGCATTCTACTCACCCTTGGAACATTTGGTTATTTCATCCTGGCCACCTGGAGTTAACAACCCCAGCTGGGTCAGAACATTAATAGTTGGTGATGGAACTTTCAGAATACTGTGACCTGCCTATCCTGCTGGACCTTCTTCATTTGTAAGGCCTACATTGGGTGTCTTAGTCATTGCTGGTTAAATTATTGTAAAGGTATTGCAGTAAATATGCTGAGCTGTCCTTTGCACTTTCCTAGGGGCCCAAAAATGAGATGTTTGCTCTCAACACAGCGAGAGAGACAGTCATAAGAGTCACCAGTGAAGAAATGGTGGCCTCCATCCTTGGAGACCTTTCAAAAGAATTGGAAAATCTAGAGATCACTTTAGGTAGTATGGACATAATTCTTCAATCCATAAACACAGAATATCTTTCCATTTTTATAGTGCCCTCTTCAACAAAAACAGAGTTAGAAGGAATAAGATCTAGTTTCAATAGCACAATAGGGTGACTATAGTAAAAAATAACTTACTGTAAATTTCAAAATGAATTAAAGAGTGGAATTGGGATGTTCCTAACACAAAAAAATGATAAGTGCTTGAGGTGATGAATATCCCAATTATTATGATTTATTATACATTGTATGTTTGCATCAAAAATCACACATACCCCCTTAAACATGTATTACAAATATACATCCATAATAATTAAAAATAAAAATATTAAAAGAAAAATAATTAGGCAATGTCAGATTTCCATGTACTAGGAGGAAGGGCTGGTACCACTGATCTCCGCAGGTCTTTCTCAATTCCAGGTTTCTAAGCAGCTTCTCCCAACCACCTTGCTTCCCCCTAGCCTCTGCGCAAGAGTAAGAGCACACTTCTAACTATGCACCCTGCTCTGACACTCAGCCCATCTCCTACCTCACCCTAGCTTCAGATAATCCTTGTAACAAAGTCAAATCTTCCCACCATGAGTAACTGCTACTATAGGAATTACATAAGAAGTACATACTTCTTAAATATGAGGAGATAGGAACATAAGAATTATATATGTCTCAAATATCAAGTTCCGCATTTGTTTTCTATTGCTGATTTTATTTTTTCAGAGACAAGTTCTCACTGTGTCCCCCAGGCTGGTGTGCAGTGGCACAGTCACAGTTCACTGCAGCCTTGAACTGCTGGACTCAAGCAATCCTTCTGCCTTAGCCTCCCAAGTAGTTAGGACTATAGGCACACGCCACCATGCTCAGCTAATTTTTTTATTTTATAGAGATGAGGTCTGGCTATGTTGCCCAGGCTGGCCTCAAGTGATCCTCCTGCGTTGGCCTCCCAAAATGTTGGTATTATAGGCGTGAGCCACCACTCCCAGCCTCCAGATTCATTTATTCAACCAAGCACGTCTACTGAGTGCTTATGCTGTGTGTGGTGTCTGGCAGGCAACAGGGACCCCATGAAAAACCTTCATCAATCTTTCCCTTCAAAGATTTCACAATCTGGTAAATTTAGAAGTTTCACTGTTTACATGCCAGTTTATGTGACTATGAGTCTACATATGTGTTTTAATTTTAATCATTCTTGGTGGAAACCTTTCTAAGATTATTATAGAGGTCACTTATATTAAACAGAGCAGGCAGCTTAGCACAGTCTACCTTTTACCTGCTGTTCCAAGGCTGCGATGGAGACCCCCAAATCTGGATGACCCTGCAAGGCAGAGCAACCCTCTACAGTCCTTATTGAGATATTTATTATATTCATATTATTCCTATCCCTGTCACCATCCTCTGCCACCCACCAGCAGCAAGATTCTTCCTGCTCCTAAGAGGCCACCATGTTCAATAAGCGTTTGTAATGCAGCAACAGCTTGAAAGTAATTCTTCCCTACCTTTCTGGCTCTCCAGACATGTCCAGGATACCTTCCTCCATTCATTAGCTCTTGAAAACAGGTACTGTTACTATGCCCATTTTACAGATAAGGAAATTGAGTCTCAGACAGGTTAAGTGACTTGCCTGAAGTCACAGTAGCAGAGCCAGAGCTTATATCCAAACCAACTGACTCCCAAAATCAAATTCGTATTCACTCCACTATACTATTAGGAGTTTGTCACTTGTAGATGGGGGATGAACAGATTGCTGCTTGACTCTATCCAAATCTGGAAGTTACAGATTTTAAAATAATCACAACTGGATAACCTACAGGTATTTTCTAAAGACCTAGTGCTGTCAGGGATATGAAATAGCATGTCAAGGCCTTGAGAAGCTCACAGTCTAGTTGGGAATGTGGGCAGGAGACAGCAAGAGTATATCAGCACCCAACGCATAGGAAGAAACCAAAAGGATTCAAGATGGATGGCTCAGCAAGGCTGGGAAACCTCCACTCAAGGTTCTGCTGTCCATGAAGGGTTTTCTGTCAGCCCTGAATCAGAACCACCTGAATGAGGAGTGGGAGGTAATGAGTCACTTGTCATGAGGCTGTTCTAGCAGTGACAGAGGGTCAGAGGTGCTGTGTCATGCAGGGAACAGGATTTGTGGTTTCAACCATTCTTGTAGTCATTCAATAAATACTAAACAGAACACTCTGTACATGCAAGGCACTGTTCTCAGCACATTGAAGAAGACAGAGAGGTCACTGCCCTCATCGAGCTTGTATTCTAATGGGGGAGGCCTTCTGCAATTAAATAAACCAGACAATAAGAGACAGTGAGAAGGAAATGAGAAAGGAGCTACTTCCAATTGGGAGGGGTAGAGGGATAGTCTTTCCATAGAGGTGACATCTGAGTTAGGACACAAAAGGATGAGGAAGAGCCATGTATAAAGAAGAGTGTGCCAAGTACATAAAACAGTGAGTGTGTGGGAAGGTTCAGAGGTCCTTATAAGGCTGATGTGGATGAAAGCTATCTTCTACCCAGCAGGCTTGGCAGGTGGAGCTGTCCAAGAAAAAGAAACATTGAAAAGAGAACTCAACTGAGAGTAATTAGGCAACTATCTCCATGTGGCTTTGGGGTTAGGTGCTGAGAAGGGAAGAAAGATGGAAACAAAGGGAAGCTCCAAATAGCCTGCTACAACCGAATGATTCTGAATATCTGGTGATAAATATTCACATAATAATTGATGATGATGATGGTGATAAAAATGCTAAAAAGATCAGGCTGTCAGGAGGCAATGCTGCCCTTAGCAAAGATATGTGGCCTTTCTCAGACTCAAATAAAGGACAAAGGATAGCACACCATCCTTCATTCTCTTTCTCCTGCCTGTGACATGCCTGAGAATCCCAGGGGTCAATCTCACTGCATTCCTGCTTGATCCCAAGTCACTGCTGGGATTACAGGCATGATGATGCTCATAGGCTTCCCTGCCTCCAGAGATGGGTGCTTCAGTTGAACCTTGATGGCTAGTGGATGACACAACTGCTTCCCACCACCATCACCCTAACTATGAGCATCTTGAGAAGAGGATCAGGTCTTAGCCATCTCTGTGCCCCGAGCACCTCCCCTGGGGTCTGGTGCATGGTAGATGTTCAGTAAGTATTGGCTGCAGGGAGAGAGGGACGAGAAGGTGGAGGAATTGAGGAATGAATGAATAGATGGATAGAAAAATACATCAATCACCCGTCTCCAGTCAAGGACAAGCATTTAGCAGCCGTTCAGAAAATAGCTGATTGATTTTGATAGGCAAATGACAGGTCTTAATAAAATTCTCATTGTTGCTGGTCACCATTAAGCTAGATTCTGAATAACAGTTTCTGTAAGATACTTATTCAGAATACCCAAGACCTCAGACCACCTCCACTGGCATTTTTATCAAATCAAAGGCATTTTATTATATAGTGCAAAAAGCACAGAGCCTAGAACTCTGCCATTTACCTGGTTTGTGATCGTGGGTATATTTCTTTAAGCCTCTGTGTCCTCTTATTAAAGAATAGGAGAATGCATATGCCTAACCCAGAGAATTGCAGTAGGAATAAAAGGAATACTGTTTTTGAAAGCACTTTGGGATGTCTGTTTATTTTATTTTTTCAAATCAAAATGAATGTATTGAGTACCTGTTGTATGTTCATTTCTGAGTGCTGGAGAGAAAGATAAAAGATAGTCTCTGCCCTAGAGGACCCCAAAGTCTAGCAGTTAAGATAGACCCAGGAATGGGGATGTGATGGTTAATTTTATATGGCAACTTACCTGGACCGCAGCACCCAGATACTTGGTCAAGCGTTATTCTGTATATTCCTGCAATGGTGTCTGGGATAAGATTAAGATTTAAATCAGGGGACTCTGAGTGAAGCAGACTGCCATGTGGGTGGGCTTCATCCACTCCGTTGAAGCCCTAAATAGAACAAAGACTGACTTCCCCTACATAAGAAGGAATTCTGCCAGCAGACAGCCTTTGGACTCAAACTGAAACTCTTCCCTGGGTCCCCAGCCTATCCCACCTGATTTTAAGCTCACCAAGTCTCCACAATCACATGAGTCAATTCCTTCAAGAAAACCTTTCTATATACACACATGTTGTTTCTGTTTCTCTGGAAAACCCTGATTAACACAGAGGACAATAAAATGTGGTGACCTGGATGCTCTAAGAACAGTCCCTAAGAATCCAGTGTTGGTCATTAGAGAAATGCAAATCAAAACCACATTGAGATACCATCTCATACTAGTTAGAATGGCGATCATTAAAAAATCAGAAGACAACAGATGCTGGAAAGGATGTGAAGAAATAGGAACACTTTGACACTGTTGGTGGGAGTGTAAACTAGTTCAGCCATTGTGGAAGGCAGTGCACCCAAAGGATTATAAATAGTTCAAAAAAAAGACATATGCACACGTATGTTCATTGCGGCACTGTTTACAATAACAAAGACTTGGAACCAACCCAAATGCCCATCAATGATAGACTGTATAAAGAAAATATGGCACATATACACCATGTAATACTATGAAGCCACAAAGAAAGATGAGTTCATGTCCTTTGCAGGGACATTGATGAAGCTGGAAACCAACATTCTCAGCAAACTGACACAGGAACAGAAAACCAAACACCACATGTTCTCACTTATAAGTGAGGGTTGAACAATAAGAACACAAGGATACAGGGAAGGGAACATCACACACCAGGGCCTGTCAGGGGGTCAGGGGGAGAGGGATAGCAGGAGGTGGGAGGATTGGGGAGGGATAACATTAAGAGAAATACCTAATGTAGGTGATGGGAGGATGGATGCAGCAAACCACCATGGCATGTGTATACCT
>CAUYLG010046386.1:0-17269 GCA_963573385.1 Cacajao melanocephalus
AATATGGGCATGGGGTAAAAAAAATTCAAACTGTGATGGGCGCAGTGGCTCACGCCTGTAATCCCAGCACTTTGGGAGGCTGAGGTGGACAGATCACCTGAAATCAGGAGTTAGACCACCCTGACCAACATGGAGAAACCCCGTCTCTACTAAAAATACAAAATTAGCTGGGTGTGTTGGCACAAGCCTATAATCCTAGCTACTCAGAAGGCTGAGGCAGGAGAATCGCTTTGACCCTGGGAGGCAGAGCTTGCAGCAAGTGGAGATTGCACCATTGCACTCTAGCCTGGGCAACAAGAGCGAAACTCCATCTAAAAAAAAAAAAAGAATGTCATTGCTTTGCTAACCCTAATGAAATAATGGATTTGAACAGTATTCCTCAGTGGCTGCCAAAGCTATTAGCTGAAAATCTGACAAAGAGCTTTATATGAACTCTTTCTGTGATGTTAAAAATGTTAAAAACTTCAGGTTCCCGAAACCCCTGAACTCGCTGAGCATTTTTAACATCACAGAAAGAAACTATCTATTAATGCAATAGTTTATGACACCCACCTAATGAAGTGTTACTTGCCCCTCCAAAACCTAAATTTGAACAAGCCTCAAAATCATATAACTTTATAGAAAATCTTGAGGGATACAATCATCAGAATCTAGAATGTGACAAACTATATAGGACAGATAGACCAGGTTCTTTTACATATAAACGGCAAAGAATAAAAGGGATCTGGGGCAGTTTGTTTTAGATTAAGGTAGACTTTTAAGAAACTTGTTAGGCAATATATGGACCTTGTTTGGATCCAGATTCTGATTCTAAAATGACATTATAAGGCACCAGGAAAATTTCAGCACTGACTGGATATTTGATGGTATTAACATATTAAAAATATGTACTGAAGTACTTACAGATTAAATATCAGATCTAGAATCTGCTTTAAATGGTTTAGGGAACAAAGGTCTTTGGGCTTAGATGAAGCAAGATTGGCAGACTAAATTATTGACATGAGTATACAGGTTTATTATTTGCTCTATTTTGTTTGAAACTTTCATAAAGAAAAGATTAACTGTAAGGAAATGTTAGTTGTTAAACATAAGCAGTGGGTGGCATCTTTTGTAACAAAAAAATTAGAAGAAAAATTAATTGTATTCTATAGTGACAAATTTTTAAATACCAATCTGTTTTCATCAGCCCTCAAGATGAGACACAGATCACAAATTACAAACCAGAAGACCATCTTGAAGAAAATACAAAGAACAATGTTGATGAACAGGAAGAAACTGTTATTTCTTACGAATCAACTCCTGAGATTTCTAGAGGAAATCAAACGATGGAAGGTAGGTATTATACATTTCATAATTTTCTACCTGGTGCTTCCTCTGAACTTCTTAATTTATTTTCCATGGGGAGATTCTAAGAAGGGAACCACTTAAGTACCTTGACTACAGATTAGTCAACATTTGCCTCCCCAAGTGTACCTTCAGGAGGGGTGCAGCCCCTGCCACAGAGTCTACCCTGGCAGAGGGATAAGCACATTGGTTTTGTTTTTGCTTTTTGCTTTCAATTTTAACGCATAAAGTAAACTTTTTCTGATAAGGAAATCTTTGAGTACTTACAAAATCTGTTCCCAGGGCTAGATTCTCAGTGTATTCACAAACCTGCCACATTGGGAACTGTGGAGGATTTAATATCTAAACTAATAGAATGGGTTTGTTTACTCCAGCCTTTCTGTAATCCATATCTGGCTGTCATAGAAAATCATTATCCATGGCATGTTTAAAAACCAAGGCTGAGTGCGGTGGTTCACGCCTGTAATCCCAGCACTTTGGGAAGCTGAGGTGGGTGGATCACCTGAGGGGTCAGGAGTTGGAGACCAGCCTGGTCAACATGGTGAAACCTCATCTCTCTCTAAAAATACAAAAGTGAGCCAGGCGTGGTGGTGTGTGCCTGTAATCAGAGCTACTCGGGAAGCTGAGGCAGGAGAATCACTGGAACCCAGGAGGTAGAGGTTGCCAAGATTGCACCATTGCACTCCACCCTTGATGACCAAGTGAGACTGTCTAAAAAAAAAAATTTTGTTCTGTGCTGTTCTCTCATATTTTTTGGACTCTTCACAACCTTTTCTTCTCACCGTGTCACCCAGGCTGGTGTGCAGGGGTGCAATCTCGGCTCACTGCAACCTCCACCTCCCCGGTTCAAAGGATTATCCTGCCTCAGCCTCCCGAGTAGCTGGGATTACAGGCATGTGCCACCATGCCTAGCTAATTTTTTTTTTAACCTGGTCTCCAGGTGCACACACCTATTTTTTGTATTTTTTGTGGCAATGGGATTTCACTATGTTGGCCAGGCTGGTCTGGAACTCCTGACCTCAAGTGATCAGCCCACCTTGGCCTCCCAGAGTGCTAGATTACAGGTGTAAGCCACTGCGCCTGGCCCTTTTATTCGTTTTCTTTATGATTTTGGGGGAGTAGGGATGGGAATTAGCGCATATTATTAGCTTTGCTTTTTGTTTTGTTTTTTGGTTTTTTTGAGATGGAGTTTTGCTCTTTGGTTGTGATCTCAACTCACTGCACCTCCACCCGCCACATTTAAGCGATTCTCCTGCCTCAGCCTCCAGAGTAGCTAGGATTATAGGTGCCCAACACCACGCCCAGCTAATTTTTGTATTTTTAGTAGAGACAGGGTCGCGCCATGTTGGCCAGGCTGGTCTTGAACTCCTGAACTAGGGTGATCCACCCACATCTGCCTACCAAAGTGCTAGGATTACAGGCGTGAGCTACCACACCCAGGCAGCTTTGCTTCTTGTAGTCCATAAGTGAAAAGACCATTCCTATGAAACCCCGCCACCACTCCTGCCCTTTTGCAGAAGAGTAAACAATGAAATTCAAGTATTCAGGACCATTCTTCTTAGGAAAAACATATTCTGGATAGAACATCTTCAGTACCATATAAATATAACATGTTTATGTTATATAAATTTAAATAAAATAAATTTTATTTAAAATAAATTATAAATTTATGTTATCAGTCATATTCCCTTGTAACAAATACTAGGCACTGCCTTTTCCTTTGCCTCTATCACTTACAAGGCAGTATGAGCCAGGCACAGTGGCTCACGTGTATAATTTCAGCACTTTGGGAGGCTAAGGCAGGAGTATTCTTAAGCTCAGGGGTTCAAGACCAGCCTAAGCAATATAACAAGACGTTTCTTCTAAAAATGATAATTTTCAAAATTTAGCCATGCAGGGTAGCACTCAACTATAGACCTAGCTTCTCATGAGGCTGAGGTGGAGGATGGCTTGAGCCCAGGAGGTCGAGGCTGCAATGAGCTGCGTGATTGCACCACTGCTCTCCAGCCTGGGCAACAGAGCAAGACCCTGTGTCAAAGAATAAATAAATAAGGCAGTATGCACAGGAGGTCTCACTTTAAGAAAAAAATTGTCACTGGCCAGTTTTGGTTATTATGCAGCAGCTCTGGATCAAAGTGGTATGATAGTATTAAAACCACAGCACAGCATTTAAATCTTCTGTCGTATTTAGCTGCATAGAACCAGAAATGTTCCAACAGAAAATTAACCTCAAAGCAAAAAAAAAATTGTAAAGTAGGATTTTTGTTTGTTTGTTTGTTTGTTTGTTTTTTTTAAGACAAAGTCACCCAGGCTAGAGTACAGTGGTGCAATCTCAGCTCATTGCAGCCTCTTGCTCCTGAGTTCAAGCACTTCTCCTGCCACGGCCTCCTGAGTGGCTAGGACTACAGGCACCAGCTACCATGTCTGACTAATTTTTGTATTTTTAGTAGAGTCGGGGTTTCACCATTATTGGCCAGACTTGTCTCGAACTCCTGACCTCAAATGATCCACCCATCTCAGCCTCCCAAAGTACTGGGATTATAGCCATGAGCCACCACAGAAGGCCCCAAAAAAAATTTTTTTAATGGTCTTCAGGAAACATTTTATACTGAATATTTAGATTGCATATTAGAAAATAACAGCCTGAGCTCGGTGGCTCATGCCTGTAATCCCAACACTTTGGGAGACCGAGATGGGAGGATCGCATGATACCAGGAGTTCAAGACCAGCCTGGTCGACATAGCAAGACCCCCATCTTGATTAATAAAATTTTTTTAAATTTGTTTTTAATTGTTTATAAAGAAAAAGAAAATCACAATAGAACCAAACGCATCTATTACTTCCTTCTCAAAACATGTTCTAATTTTTGTGGGATTACAGCATCAGAATTTCGTTCTCTAAATGCGTCTTAAAGATTTTTATCTTCTCACATTTTCTTTGTGTGTTTTAGTGAAAAGTCTTTCCCCATCTCCTGAGTCCTTGGCATCGCCTGTTCCATCCACTCAGCCACAGCTCACAGAAGGATCACATTTCATGTGTGTGTAGTCTCAGAAGAAGTATGTCATTTCCCTTTGCATTTGTGCTTTAGAGTTTTTTACTTGAATTTCATTATTCATCTGTTGGTTTAGTGAATCAAAACTGGGATTAGTTCTGGGCTGTGCATAGGGATAGCTGGCAGAACAAGTAGGCCATATCTTGGAATCAGGGTCAGATTTCTAATATTGGCCCTTCCAATGATTGCTGTGTGACAGCATTTTCTTTGTCTCTTATTTCATCATCCACAAAAACAGCAAAATTTGGAGGGTATGGCCTGTGCCAACACTTGCAGTGTTTTGCAGCTGTGCTTCTACTTAATGTTCCTTTCCATAGCCTGACCTGAGAATTCTGTTTAAGTGATTATAGGTTGATTATGTAACGTTTTTTACAGTTAGTATGACATGTCTGCCCATTGGGAATTTGCTAATTATTGTAAATGACAATGAAATGTTTATGGTACAGCCAACTTGATGGAATATTAAAATCTGTAATGTCTATCTGATATTATTTCTAAGTAACTGAATTTTATTAAGTCAGGGAGGTAGTTATTAAAACCATAGATAGGATCAGAAAGAAGGAGGAATTCTTTCTTTTTTCTCTTTTTTTCCACAAATTTTCCCAAATGCAGTAGGAAGGAATCCTTTCTTGAACAGTGTTCCTTAGAGCACAGATTTATAATTGAGAATAATTTCCTAAATTCTTACTTTTAAACTTTATGGACAAATGCTAATTTTAACATATAATGCAGTACTTACAGATAACTCTAAAAGTTTTTTAACTTTATAAAAGTTCCTATAGAGTAAGAATGTTACGCCTTTTTCTGCATTTTCTTTCTCACAGCATCTACCATATCTAATAAAGTTTGGTACTTTAGGATTACCACCAATTTCTGTTGAACAATTATAAACAGCAAAAACAGAGAGACATTATAAGCATTAGCACTAACATCGTTTTATTTTTCTTTAATTTTTTTTTTTTTTTTAAAGATGAGGTTTCACCATGATGGCCAGGCTGGTCTTGAACTCCTGACCTCAGGTGATCCACCCACCTCGGCCTCCCAAAGTGCTAGGATTACAGGCATGAGCCACCACGCCCGGCCCATCGTTTTATTTTTCTTATTTTCTTTTACTTTTTATGTTATTTCTTTTTTCAGAGATAATCACCCATGTTGGAGTGCGGTGGCACAATCACAGCTCCCTGCAACCTTGACCTTCTGGGTTCGAGCGATCCTGCTGCCTCAGCCTTAGAAGTAGCTGGGATCACAAGTGCCCTCCACCATACCTGGCTAATATTTTGATTTTCTTGTAGGGACAAGGTCTTACTAAGTTGCCCACACTGGTCTCGGACTCCTCAACTCAAGCTACCCTCCTGCCACATGAGCCATTGCACCCAGCCTCTGATTTTTATGGTCTCAAAATTTTTCTTTTCTTTTCTTTCTTTTTTTTTTTTTTCAATTATGTCTTACCCAGTCATCCAGGCTGGAGTGCAGTGGTGAGATCTTGGAGGAGCCTTGACCTCCTGGGCTCAAGCAATCCTCCCACAACAGCCTCCCAAATAGCGGGGACCACAGGTGTTTGCCACTATGCCTGGCTAATATTTTGTATTTTTTGTAGAGTAGGGGTTTTGCCATGTTGTCCAGGCTGGTCTCAAACTCCTGAGCTCAAGTACGCTGCCTGCCTCAGTTTCCCAAAGTGCTGGAATTCCAATATTGAACCACCACGCCTGGCTATGTTTAAACTTTTAACTCAGTATGTTTAGAAGTGACTGTAATGTATACATTAAGAGCCATTCATATAATATTTTGATTCAATAAACAGGTTATGACTGTACACATATCCTTCCAATAATAAAGGATATTCTGAGCTAAAACTCAAGTATATTTCCAAGTTTCTTAAATTGTTATCAGATTTTACTTTGTTTTTCTTTTATTCCAAGAGCAATGGCATACTGTAATGAGGTATAATTATTGTCGTATATTTTCTAGTCTCATGGTATGCAGCCACCACAAACAACTAAAGGCATGAAAACTTGTATTATTTTATATCTTCCTATTATGCATACGCCATCTTTCTGAACTAGTAGTTTTGGCAGGATTTAGGAAACCTTTACAAATGACACTACTATATAGGCAGTTCAATATGTTATTACATATTTTAGTGGAGTTATGCAAATGTTTGCTCATTTTGTTGATCTTTTGGATTCAGCTACAAGTTTGGTACTTTTTTTATTCTGTATTGCTATTTATAATTGCCTTATGTTGGATGGGCATGGCACGGTGGCTCATGCCTATAATCCCAGCACTTTGGGAGGCCGAGGCGGGTAGATCACAAGGTCAGGAGATGAAGACCATCCTGGTCAACATGGTGAAACCCTGTCTCTACTAAAAACACAAAAATTATCTGGGCATGGTGGTGCACGCCTCTAGTCCCAGCTACTCAGGAGGCAGAGGTTGCAGTGAGCCAAAATCATGGCACTGCACTCCAGCCTGGCAACAGAGCGAGACTCAGTCTCAAAAAAAGAAAAATGCATCATGTTTCTTTGTGGGGCCCGGTACAGTGGCTCATGCCTGTAATCCTAGCACTTTGGGAGGCCAAGGCAGGTGGATCACTTGAGGCCAGGAGTTTGAGACCAGCCTGGCCAACAAGATGAAACCTGTCTCTATTAAAAATACAGAAGTTAGCCAGGCATAGTGTACCGTCCTATAATACCAGCTAGCTGGGAGATGGAGGCAGGTGAATCGCTTGAACCCAGGAGGCAGAGGTTGCAGGGAGCTGGGATCGAACCAGGCAACAGAGCAAGCAAGACCCTGTCTCAAAAAAAAAAAAATTGGTCAGGCAGGGTGGCTCACGCCTGTAATCCCAGCACTTTGGGAGGCCAAGGCAGCCAGATCACGAGGCCAGGAGATGGAGACCATCCTGGCCAACATGGTGAAACCCCATCTCTACGAAAATAAAAATTTAAAAAAATTTAGCCAGGCGTGGTAGTGCACGCCTGTAGTCCCAGCTACTTGGGAGGCTGAGGCAAGGGGAATCTCTTGAACCCAGGAGGCAGAGGTTGCACTGAGCTGAGATCGAGCCACTGCACTCCAGCCTGGCAATAGAGCAAGGATCAAAAAAAAATTGCATTGTGTTTCCTTGCTTTGTAAATTAAGCTATGGATATGAAGAAAAATATCCTTTGATCGTTTTGTGTTTTAGGATTTTCATGGCCATGCTTGTCAGTTCTGTTGTTACAGAATGTCACCCTTACTTACTTTGGGAAATGGTAATTAATTAACATTGCAGGTGTCAAAGTAATTTTCTCCCTCTTATTTTTCAGCTATACCAACTTCTGTTGAAACCATTCAAAGCTAAAGACGTGGACCTTCAGCAGTGTAAGAAGATATTGTACAGTATATTTTAAATCTATGAAATTCATAGTTCTGATGCTTTTGGTCACAGAGCATCATTTTATCACTTCTGGAAAATGTTTATTCCAAAACAGCTTTAATGGCCCATATGTACACTCCATAATCTCAAGGTTATTATTCTGACACCAGCTTGCTGCTATGATTTCAGAGCACATAAGTAAAGGTGCTTTTTAGTGTGCAGTCTATTGCCAGAGCTTACTTAGTTGCTGATTTCCAGATTTCAATGTTTCTTAAGTCTAGGTGAATTTTTATATATATATATATATGTGTATATATATATATATATATATATGTATATGTATATATATATATATATATATTTTTTTTTTTTTGCTTTTCATTATCTAAAGTTAGTTATTTCCAATGAAGCTTGTTTTCCTTTTTTTTTTCTTCCCATTTTGGCTACTGCAGTGCTTTTGTTTCACACTTGATTTGTAAAAATTTTATATATACATATATATATATTTAAAATGTGCCATTTTATTGCTAAGTGAAGTACGTCCTGTTTTCTGCTATAATTCTTTCTCGGTCAGATTGCAATGTCAGCAGTTACTGCCACACTCCTGTCAGCTTAAACACAGATGTTATCGCCTATCTTTTCTTAAAAAAAAAAAAAAAAAAAAAAAAAAATTAAAAGTGTAGGTATTTTGAAGTACTGGGCTTATACTTCATTGGAATACATGTGTACAGCAATAAGCAGGTTTTCAAATCCAGTACTTAGTTTGTGTACAAATGTAATTATGTTCATTGTGTATATATTATACAATGAGCACAAGTAATGTATTAAAGGCTACTTACTATTGTTTAAATGCAAATGTTCATATCTCATTTCTTTTTTTATCATGTTAAATAAATGTTGATGTTCTTAAATTCGTTGCTTTAAAATTTTTGTTCTTTCTATCCAAAATTGAAAGTCTAAGACTCAAGAGACTTCTAGAAGAAAATGTACTCTTTTAATATTATAAACCTAGACATCGTAAAAGACCCTTGTCAGTCCAACCTTCCCATGTCAAAGTTGAGGACCTTGAGGCTCAAAGAGATCAATTGACCTGACCACAATTTAATGACAGAACTATGACCAGAGTATAGTTTTTCTGACTTTTTCTCTGAGTACATTAGCTCATCACCACTAGAGGAGTTTAGTTTTGTGAAGTCTTCTACCGTGTTTCTATTTGTTTCCATGTTTTAGAAGGTAACTTCAAGCATCAGCAGTCCTGCTCTGCTTAGAGATTGGACTTTGAGAGGGGTATGTAAGGCAGCTATTTCTCTAACATGGGTAGCTAGAAACCGTTTCATCGTAAGTAGGACCCTCAGGATCATTTTCTCTTACAATACATTCTTTGCAGATGTTCACGCTCTTCAGAATCAATTACATTTTCTTCCCTCTGTAACCTTTTGTTCATGCTATATATTGTTCCCAGAGTACACAGAAATTTGATGCTTTTGGATTCCTGCATAAAGTGGCTGAAACTAAATTGGCATTAGTCAGTCTTTCTTTCCTCCCATGCTATGTTAAAGAGGATTTAGATTTAATTCAAAATGCCGATGTATAAAAATTCTTCTCCAAACAGGAACACACCAAATGAAATGCAAATAGATACAATATATATCAGGAGGTGAATGAAACAGAAGTTAAAATGGACACCTGTGTCCGTGTACAAATGTGTAATATGTTTACACATACTACCTTTCTCTAAAGATGTCACAAAAAGTCTTCTCAAAAGAAACAGTCTGGCTACATACCAGGTAAAAAAAGAAAGAAAGAAAAAAAAAAGAAACAGTCACCTAATTATTATTTCCCTTTAATCATGGTAATGATTGTTTCTGATCTTTTGCCAGTGTGTTGGGGAACAGTTGCTATTTACTTGGGTTTTATTTGGGTCTTTTTTTTTTTTTTTTTTTTTTGAGATGGAGTCTTGGTCTGTCACCCAGGCTTGGAGTGCAGGGGCACAATCTCGCTCACTGCAACCTCTGCCTCCTGGGTTCAAGCAGTTCTCCTGCCTCAGCCTCCTGAGTAGCTGGGATTACAGGCCAATTTTTGTTTTTTAACAGAGTTGGGGTTTCAAGCTGGTCTCAAACTCTTGACTTTGTGATCCACTCACCTCAGCCTCCCAAAGTGGTGGGATTACAGGTGTGAGCCACCGTGCCTGGCCTTGTTTGGGTTTTTGTGGGAAGAGTGTGTGTGTGTTTGTCTGTCTCTTTGATTTTATTAAGCACAATATTTTTTGACTATTCCAAGAAGGAAGAATGTTCCTTACTGGGATCCCTAGAAGCCTAGGAAATTTGGAGAAAGCAGCATGAACTAGTTACCGATTTCTGTTAATATTTCAGAAAGCCAGATGAAAATTGTTTATTCACAGTCGGTTGGGCACAGACGCTCATTCCTGTAATCCCAGCTACTTGGGAGACTGAGGCAGAAGAATCTCTTAAACCTGGGAGGCAGAGGTTTCGGTGAGCCAAGATCGCGTCACTGCGCTTCAGCCTGGGCAACAAAACGAAATTCTGGGCTGGGTGTGGTGGCTCATGCCTGTAATCCTAGCACTTTGGGAGGCCAAGGTGGGCGGATCACCTGAGGTCAGGAGTTAGACCAGCCTGGCCAACATGGTGAAATCCCATCTAAAAAAAAATTAAATAAATAAATAAATAAATAGAAAATAGGAAAAAAAACAAAAACAAAACGAAACTCTGTCTCAAAAAAAAAAAAAGTCCAGGTGCAGTGGCTCACGCCTATAATCCCAGCATTTTGGGAGGCCAAGGCTAATGGATCGCAAGGTCAGGAGTTTGAGACCAGCCTGGCCAACACGCTAAAAATACAAAAATAAGCTGGGCATAGTGGTGGGTGGGTACCTGTAATCCCAGCTACTCCGGAGGCTAAGGCAGGAGAATTGTTTGAACCCAGGAGGCAGAGGTTGCGTGAGCTGAGATCTGCTGCTACACTCCAGCCCAGGTGACAGAGTGAGACTCCATCTCAAAAAAAAAAAAAAACATGCTGGGCGTGGTGGCTCACTCCTGTAATCCTAGCACTTTGGGAGGCTGAGGTGGGTGGATCACCTGAGGTCAGGAGTTCAAGACCAGCCTGGCCATCATGGTGAAACCCCATCTTTTTTTTTTTAAAAAAAAGCAGTAAGTCAGCACAGATGCTTATTACATGCTATACCGAAAGGGAATACTAGTTCTTGAAAAATTTTAATTAGTACTTTCCATCTGACCTATAGCTCACCTTATCTAACTCCTCCTTATTGGAGTGGTAAACAACAAGCCTTGGAAGTGTGGAGACCAACAGTAAGGAGGGCAGACAGGTTGGCAGGGCCTTTACTTCAGGTGGGGGAATCGGCATGCGGGAGCTACCTCACAGAGCTGGAAATCTTGCTCGAAAGTTCTTCGTGCTCACTGTTCTGGTGGGTTGATGGCTGTCGTAGTGTTCAGTGTCCTGTTGCGTTGATGGCTTATCAAGTCCCTCATACCCACCTACCCCCAGTTTATATGGAAAGTTGACAGTCTTAATGCTATGGTGATCAAAAATGAAACATAACATTTTTTTTTTGCTGGCATACTCTCATAATTATTTTTAAAAATTCAACTCGGTGCAGTGTCTTACACCTGTTATCCCAGCACTTTGGAAGGCTGGGATGGGAGTATCACTTGAGGCCAGGAGTTCAAGACCACCCTGGCCAACATAGCAAGAACCCATCTCTACAAAAATAAAAAATCAAAAAATTGGCTGGGTACAGTGGTACATGCCTATAGTCCTAGCTACTCAGGAGGCCGAAGCAGGAGGATCACTTGAGCCTGGGAGACGGAGGCTGCAGTGATCTGTGATTACACCACTGCACTCCAGCCTGGGTGACAGATCAAGACCCTGTCTCCAAAAACACAAAAACCAACTCTGTACCTCCTTGCAGATTTTCAGCTTGACATCTATAACTTTTTATAAATTCAAATAGAAGAAAAGGGCCAGGCACGGTGGCTCATGCCTGTAATCCCAGCACTTTGGGAGGCCAAGGTGGGTGGATCACCTGAGTTCAGGAGTTCGAGACAAACCTGGCCAACATGGTGAAACCCTGTCTCTACTAAAAATACAAAAATTATCCAGGCATGGTGGCAGGTGCCTGTAATCCCAGCTACTTGGGAGGCTGAGGCAAGAGAATTGCTTGAACCCAGGAGGCGGAGGTTGTAGTGAGCTGAGATCGTGCCACTGCACTCCAGCCTGGGTGACAGCAAAACTCCATCTCAAAAAAAAGGCCTGGTATGGTGGCTCACACCTGGAATCCCAGCACTTTGGGAGGCAGAGGCAGGCAAATCACAAGGTCATCAGGAGATCGAGACCAGCCTGGCCAACATGGTGAAACCCCTTCCCTACTAAAAATACAAAAATTAGCCAGGTGTGGTGGTGTGCACCTATAATCCCAGCTACTCAGGAGGCTGAGGAGGCAGGAGAATCACTTGAACCTGGGAGGCAGAGGTTGTAATGAGCTGCGATCATGCTATTGCACTCCAGCCTGGGCAACAGAGCAAAACGACTTCTCAAAAAAAAAAAAAAAAATAGAAGAAAAGGATGTAAGTTCTGACATACTGTCAATACTGCCTCCTCACTTTTTTTTTTTTTTTTTTTTTTTTTGAGACGAGTCTTGCTCTGTCACCCAGGCTGCAGTGCAGTGGCACAATCTCAGCTCACTGCAACCTCTGCCTCTTGGATTCAAGCAATAATTTTGAGATATAAGGTACTGTTACAAATATCATGTTGATTGTTACCTAATGAATTTGTTTGCTTCATTGTGTTATTGTTTTTTGTTGTTTTTGTTTGTTTGTTTTCATTTGAGACATAGTCTTGCTCTATTGCCCAAGCTGAGTACAGTGGTGCGATTTTGGCTCACTGCAACCTCTGCCTCCTGGGTTCAAGCAATTCTGCTGCCTCAGCCTCTGAGTAGATGGGAGTACAGACATCCATCACCACTCCTGGCTCATTTTTTTGTATTTTTAGTAGAGACAGGGTTTCACCAAGTTGGCCAGGCTGGTCTTGAACTCCTGACCTCAGGTGATCTGCCCGTCTCAGCCTCCCAAAGTGGTGGGATTACAGGCATGAGCCACCGTGCCCAGCCCCATCATCCATTTTAAAAAGATGCACAGGTTTATACCTTTTTTAATAGGGATTTTATATCATTCCTTTTTCCTCTTGAACTTTTATTTTTACTTTATTTCTCTTATACTTTGTCACAATAAATTATGATAGGTTAAATTTAATGACTTTAGTTATTTGTAATTCCATTTATCCATTTCTGTGAAATCTTGTTACTTGGACATTACAGTCATTCACTTCTCACCACACTGGAGGATTTTACACCATGAGGTAAGTAAGATTCAGAGAAGTAAGTTTTTTATGTGTAAAGGAGAGCTCATGTGGAAGGTGCACGGAACCTCTGGAGCCTTGGGACAGGAAATCAGAGAGAAGGTAACTAGATCCTGAGTTCAAGAAAATTATTCTTTTTTTTTCCAAGCTGGAGTCTCACTCTGTCGCCCAGGCTGGAGTGCAGTGGCACGATCTTGGCTCACTGCAACCTCCACCTCCCGGGTTCAAACGATTCTTCTGCCTCAGCTTCCCGAGTAGCTGGGACTACATTCGAGCGCCACCATGCCCTGCTAATTTTTGTATTTTTAGGAGAGGCAGGGTTTCGCCATATTGGCCAGGCTGATCTCAAAGTCCTGACCTCAGGTGATCCACCTGCCTCAGCCTCCCTAAATGCTGACAGACACTGCAGATGTAAGCCACTGTGCCCGGCAAGAAAATTATTCTTGCTCACAAACCCTTGAGATGTTTCTGTGTACTGATTTGAAGAAAGCTGTCCCAGACTATTTGACTTCTAAAATATTTTGTAAGTCTAATAATTTGTGCATACGTCTCACTTTACCCACAAAAAGGTTTCGTTTTGTTTTGTTTTTTGAGATGGTTTTGCTTTGTCACGCAGGCTGGAGTGCAGTGGAGCAATCACGACTGATTACAGCCTTGACTTCCTGATTACCTGGATCCAAGCAGTCTTTCTACCTCAGCTTCCTGAGTAGCTGGGACCATAGGTGCATCCTGCTACACCTGGTTAGATTATTTTTGTTTCTTTTGGTGGTGGTGTTTTTTTTTTTTTTCTACTACTACTACTTCTGGTTTTATTTTGTTTGTTTTGTAGAGATGAGGTCTCGCGATGTTAGCCAGGTTAGTCTTAAACTCCTGGGCTCAAGCAATCTTCCCGCCTCAGCCTCCCAGAGTGCAGGATTACAGGGTGAGCTACCACTCTAAGCCAAAGAGTGTATTTTGTGTGCTAATGAGATGACTGGTAGCTGCGGCTCCTAGATTGGTTCTGGTTGGGGATTTGTTGTCAGGGGAACCAACCAGATGACTAAAGGGTTGGACCTTTCAGCCCCACCCCTAGACCTGTGGGGAAAGGAGAAAGGCTGCAGGTTAAGTTGATCACCAATATTCAATGATTTAATCAATTTTGCCTATGTCATGAAGCCTCCATAAAGGACACAGTTCCGATGAGACTCCAGATGACCGAATGTATGGAGGTTCCTGGAGAGGGCATGGAGGCTCCACGCCCCTTACCCCATACCTCACATATGCATCTCTTCATCCGTATCCTTTATTTATTTTTTCTTTTTTTAATCTTTTTTTTTTTTTTTTTAAAGACAGGGTTTCACCATGTTAGCCAGGCTGGTCTTGAACTCCTGACCTCAGGTGATCCACCCCCCTTGGCCTCCCAAAGTGCTGAGATTACTGGCGTGAGCCACCACGCCCGGCCCATCCGTATCCTTTATTATAAGCCATCAATGTCAGTGTTTCCCTGAGTTCTGTGAGCCCTCCTAGTAGATTAATCAAACCCAGAGAGAGGGTCATGGGAACCCTGGTTTGCAGCCAGTCAGAAAGTCCGGCATGGCTCGGACTTGTGATTGCCATCTGAAGTGGAGGCAGTTTTAGTGGGGCTGATCCTTCCACTCGTGGGAACTGACACTATCTCCAGGTATGCAGTGTCAGAATTCGATTAGAGGACAGCTACCTGGTATGCGCTGGAGAATCTGCTGGAGGTTTGCTTGGTGGGTTGGTAGGGAGAAATCCACACACATTTTGGTGAGCAGATATGCTATGTTGCATTGAGTGGTCTCAAGAGAGTCTCACATTCTTACTGGCCAGAACCAAATGGCAAGGCCACCCTAGCTGTTGGGGTGTCTGGGAAAACAAGTGCTTCACTTCCCAGACCTTAGAGAAAGGCAGTGAGAAAAGAGTTGAAATGGGTGTTGAGTGAGCCGAGCTGCAAAAAAATGTCCCACAAACTAAACATCCACCTTACAAACTAAATGTCACCTGCAGGGAACTGGTTAAATAAACCAGAGAATATCCATTGCATGTTGTCCCTTATTATATAGTGTGGTTAATCTATGAAAAGCTGTTCACTGTATATGTAGCAAAAAGGGCAGATTACAAAACAGTATTTCCTGCAGGATCTCATTTTGTTAAAGAGACGTGTATACTATTCATTCACTGGAAAACCTGGATATACTTGATAATGTTCATTCTGGATCTTCTTTAAACACTTCCACATTCTATGATTTATTTTTGGCAGGCAATCACGTCTTTGTTTTAGAATAAAGAGCATAAAGTAAATTTCCATTTTTAGGTTCCCACTGGACCAGAAACAGGAGATAAACTAGTCAGTTAAAATCAACCTGATGATGCCTTCTGTCCCCCAAGTGACCTCTAAATGTTAGCTGTAAAACTTTCTGGGTTGATTCAAAGCCAAGTTTAAAGGGAAAACCATAAATAAGCCATTTTGGAAAATATAGCTATTGGCAATCTGTTACATTTCACTTGTATTTCTAAGAGGACAAACTCCGGCACATCCCCAGTTGCCTGACTAAAGCTCACTTGGTGAAACAAAGTGATAATTATTTCAGGAACAGGCTCAGGCCACAATCATGTAGAATCTGTTTTTGAAAGAAGACTGATCAACATGCCAAAAAGAAAGTCATGGGTCAGGATGTGAAGTAAAAAGTTGTTTGTGAAATGGTCTGGAAGAATTTGATACTGTGAAAGGATCATCTCTGAGGAAGTCTCAGGAACATCGACAGAAAACAGGCTCTCTCCTTTGAGATTCAGGTGTTTTGGTTGATGGCTGGATGGAATGGCTTATAGGTGATTTAAAACACTATAATAGACAACTTACACAGTTACATTTTAAAATCAAAACTAGCCCTAAAAAAAATAATACCAGCATAGCATAAGTCTATTATCTTGTCTACTGTCTTTTTTTTTTTTTTTTTTTTTGAGACAAAGTTTCGCTCTTGTTACCCAGGTTGGAGTGCAGTGGCGCGATCTCGACTCACTGCAACCTCTGCCTCCTGGGTTCAAGTGATTCTCCTGCCTCAGCCTTCCCAGTAGCTGGATTACAGGCATGCGCCACCATACCCAGCTATTTTGTAGTTTTAGTAGAGACGGGGTTTCTCCATGTTGGTCAGGCTGGTGTCAAACTCCCAACCTCAGGTGATCTGCCCACCTAGGCCTCCCAAAGTGCTGGGATTACGGACATGAGTTACTGCGCCCGGCCTCTCATCTACTATCTTGATCTGAAGGGAACACTAGGCTTTGGTCTTTAACACTATCTGGGCTAAAATGTTCTGGGAGACTCAAGAAAGGGACTGTGATTGCTTTCAGAGAGACAGTCATCAGTTCTCATAAGATTCCTGTGAATGAACCAAAAGTAGACTCAGCAGCTACATTTTGTGGAAACAACATATAATCTGTGGCCCATCTGCCTCCTTTTACAAAAGGAACAAAAGTAAAAGAAATAAAATGTAAAGGAAGGAAAGAGTGGAAATCTGGAAGCAGTAAAAAGGCTAAAAGCATGAGGCTTGGAGGCAGAAGGGAGCAAGGATCAGAAGGTGCATCAGGTTGAACTGAAGAGAGCAATGAAGGTCACAGCCGGCAACAGAACTCGCTGAGAATCTTCATAAATATCTGATGAAACCCCCCAAAGAATATACTGTTTAAAATCAAATTTAGGCCGGGTGCGATGACTCATGCCTGTAATCCCAGCACTTTGGGAGGCCAAGGCAGGTGGATCACCTGAGGTCAAGAGTTCAAGACCAGCCTGGCCAACATGGAGAAACCCCATCTCTACTAAAACTACAAAAAATTAGCCGGATGTGGTGGCAGGCACCTGTAATCCCAGCTACTCAGGAGGCTGAGGCAGGAGAATCGCTTGAACCTGGGAGGTGGAGGCTGCAGTGAGCTGAGATCACATCATTACACACCAGCCTGGGCAAAAAGAGCAAAACTTTCTCTCAGAAATAAAATGAAGGCCAGGTGTGGTGGCTCACGCCTGTAATCCAAGCACTTTGGAGGCCAAGGCAGGTGGATCACCTGAGGTCGGGAGTTCAAGAGCAGTCTGACCAACATGGTGAAACCCCATCTTTTAAAAAAAATGAAAAAATTTAAAAA